>SJYO01042875.1:4419907-4453325 GCA_006410555.1 Capra ibex | reverse complement strand
GAGTACTACATGAGACGTATCTTCAATTTATTCGTCCCACTGTTATATGTCGGAACTGCATGAGGAAAAGGATAAACCTTGGTCAGACAACAAGGTACAGGTCAAGATTGACAACGAAGGACTGGACGTATATCCAAAGAGTTCTCCGTCCAGTCCACCAGACCATAAGGGTAGAGAAAGTCTTAAAAGGCGTCAAATAACACTAGGTGTGTCAGTTTCCGAAACCGTACCAGTTATTTCGTCTTTATCTACAAAAAGACCTTGAGAGAACGAAAAAGGTACTAGGTCTCCTACGACCGTTAAACTAGAGACCAAGGAGACGGAACAGATTTAGGTCGAACTTGTAGACCTTCAAGTGCCAAGTGCAGAACGACTTCGGACCGAATCTACGAGATTTTGTAAATAAACCGAATAAACTAATAGACTGAATTTATTATTGGAACATTCAGACCATAACAGAGTAAAAATTTTCTTCCCCAGATTCCGTATGTTCTACGAATCGCTAAACAAGCTCTTAAATACTCCGATCTTGGATTTCGATAGAATGAGAATTTTGCGTACCGAGAAAAGTGTCACATAACAAGGAAGGTTACTTACATAACTAAGAATTACACCTTCACTATCCCCTACCTATGAGAATGGGTAGTGGAATACTTACACTCTGTGAGAGAGGTGTTTTTTTTTTTTTTCTTTCCGTAAAGGAGGGTACATAGTTTAAAATACTTTAAAGTCCCTCACAGAACTGGAGGATTTAGGTATATCTCAAGGTGTAATTCTTCGGGTAGGGGGGTGTGAATTCATTACTTATCTCCTCTCTTTCTCCTGTTTGCTCTTTTTCGTCATCTGAACGAGACAGACCTCGTGGACATAAAGACCTTAAACTAAGAGAATTTTTAGTAAAAAATTTAATAGTACATTATATGTATATAAACGTATTACAGTTCAATTACGAATTTTTTGTGATAGTGAGGTTGGATAGACCCTTGTTTTTCGTGTGAGTGACAGTGAATCTGAAGACACTACAGCACCTGTAGTGCCAGTAACAGGTAATTTTGGGTGTGGTACAACACCGACACTTCACCGGACTATGTGTTACCGTAGTTGTGTCCAGTAGAGGACGGGTATTCTAGTGTGACAGTAGCGAGAGACGTGACATTCCCTCGTACGAAATAATGTCACCTCACCAACGCAAAAATTACCCACGAGGGACTTTTATTAGGGAAAATTTTACACGACCACAGATCCCGGGACATAAAGAGGACTGATTAAACTTTATTTCGTCACGAAGTGCGTCTCTGTCAGTCAGACATTGTCGGGACCACCAGTAGCAGTCGTCCCGTAACTGCAAGGGACGAAAGTTCACCTCGTAGGTGAGCCACGAAACCCTGAAGAGAAGTGGGTGAGACAAGACGAGATGGGTAAGATAAGTTAAGAAAAAAGAAGGTCCTACAGAAAGTAACGACAGAATAAGACTATAATAGACCTAATTAACCTTGTTAAATATAACGTCTGTTTAAAGTGAACTAGACCTGGGGTGTCGGGAATACTAGTCGATCTCCTTTGACTTTCACTTCAGCGAATCAACACAGGTTGAGGAACACTGGGGTACCTGACATCGGGTGGTCCGAAGAGTCAGGTACCTTAAAAGGTCCGTTCTCAGGACCTCACCCAACGGTAAAGGAAGAGGTCCCCTAGGAGGGTTGGGTCCCTAGCTTGAGCCCAGAGGGTGTGACGTCCGTCTGCGAAATGGTAGACTCGGTTAAAGAAGTACATGTCGACCTTCTTCCCATTACAAAAATCAGTGACAACCCCTAAATTCGGTGCTACCCATATTTGTATCCTTTTTCCCTTCATAGTCTAACCTTTAAACCTTGACGTGAAACACGGTAAACCCCTATAAAAATAATCACTGTAAACAGACTGAAATATAATATTTTCTGTAAGTACGTCACGTGACTGTATAACTCGGGGACCACACACAAACGAGGACACCTCGTACGGACGTAACCTTCGGAACCACATAAGTTCGTTTTAAATCTCCTCGTGATCTAATATTCAGCTTCGTGGACTTAAAGTCTAAGGTAGTTGTTGGTGTCTCGTCTTTCCCGACGGTGAAAGATTTGTAAATGGTCCCCAGACCATTCACGAAATACCTGGATAAAGTAAATAACGGTTATTGTGCGAGAGAGTGTAGAAAGTTCTACAAATTATAGGATAAACATTCTTTTGATACCTAAACGATGGAAACTTTCTCTTTTCTGTAATCTAGTATTGTAGAATCTCGATTTTTCCGAAAGTCTCTAGTAAGTGTACGTAAAAAAAAAAGACAACGTTTTTAGTCATCTGGTTCCGGTTCTTTCCTCCACTGAACGGGTGTCGGTTTATGGGTCAGTCGGTGTTTAGACCGTGATTCAAGGTCTGGAGAACTCAGAATTAGTGCGCAGTTCAGTAAGTAAGCACTTACACAACTCGTGAATGAAGCCTACGCAACTTCTATGTGTAGATAACTCGTTATCTTTACTTCGTGTCCCATAAATCCAATGTCTCCCCCTGGTCTGTAAAGTATTGGTGTATTTATTAGTGTTAAAACCTTTTCAATATGAACCTCTTCATGACGAGGTCTTAAGAGTCCCACGTCCACCCCTCATCATCAGAAAGTTGTGGCGTTACGGAAGTTTGACTTATGGATGTTTTAAGAAAAAGGTGTCAAACGACCAACATGTAAAGAAACAAGTCAGTACATGTTGAAAAACACTGGGGTACCGGTGTCGTGTGGTCCGAAGACACGGGAAGAGGTAGAGGGTCTCGAACGAGTTTGAGTACAGGTAACTCAGTCACTACGGTAGGTTGGTAGAGGAGGAGACAGCAGGGGAAGAGAAGAACGGAAGATAGAAGGAGCCGTAGTCCCAGAATATTTCCCCTCTGGGAAGTTCTAGTGAATCGTATTGGACGGGACTGGTATCAACGAAAACAAGTCAACAGCTCAGTACAGACTGAGGAACTTTGGGGTACTTGACGTCGCACGGTCCGTAAAGACAGGAAGTGATAGAGGACCTCAAACGAGTTTAAGAACAGATAACTTCGTCTCTACGATAGATTGGTAGAGTAGGAGACGACGTGAGGAAAACTAAAGTCAGAAAGGATCGTAGTCCCAAAAAAAGTTGCTCAGCCGGGAAGTGCAGTCCACCGGTTTCATAACCTTGAAGTCGTAGTTGGGAGGGTTACTTATAAGTCACAACTAAAGGGAATTCTGACTGACCAAACTAGAGGAATGTCAGGTTCCCAGAGAGTTTTCAGAAGAGGTCATGGTGTCAAGTTTTCGTAGTTAAGAAACCAAGAATCGGAAGAAATACTAGGTTAAGAGTGCAAATATGTACTGATGATTTTTTTGGTATCGAAACTGACGTGTCTGGAAACAGTCGTTTCACTACAAAGACGAAAAATTATGTGGCAGATCCAAACAGTATCGAAAGGAAGATTCCTCGTTTGCAGAAAATGAAAGTACGGACGTCAGTGGTAGGTGTCACTAAAACTTCGAGTGCTTCCATTTGACTCCGGTACAACAATTCATTGAAGGGACCCCTCGAGAGGAGAGACGGTTAAGGTGAGGAACCTAGTAAAGTAGTCTTCAGTAGGAAGGTTGTAGTCAACTATATTGAAAAACTGATTTCTAACAAAATAAGTCATGTTCGAGGGGAAAACGCCGGAGTGCCCTAAGATATAAAAGAGCTTACATTAGAAATCGGATATTATTTGACCACACACATACCGAATACAGGGGTGATCTTCAAGGTAGTCCCCTTCCGGGTAATAGACGGTACAAGAATAGTAAGGGTGTCTCGGACTGTGTCGTACACCGAGTTTTAAGTAGACTGTAAATTCTAACCATCTTCCTCGACGTCTTACGGATTCTAGTGAATCACTGCTTACCGTTTCTGTTTTCGTAAAACCCAGGTATAAGTCACAAGAAAAGTTGTTTGGAACGACAAGGACTGAGCGTGCAGGTCTATACTTCTGCCAGATCCCTATCTCTAAACGTCTGTTCGACTCTCTTGAAAGTAAGAATTCCGTCAACTACAAGTTAGAGTCGGTCAAAGTTAGTTTAGGACGTCTTTTGTCTTCCGTCCTTGTTCTACCCAACTTTTCCCTAGATTCGTGTTCCGTACACAGTGGAGATGATTAGTCGTACTAGGGGTGTGTTAATAATATACTTGTATGCTGCTTCAAGTCCGCTCGTTCTCCCTCTTCGCCAAACGTCTCTCAAAGACCCGTCTCGACTGACATGACGAGTTCTCTAAGAGATTTATACCTACTCCTCTGTAAGATCGGGGTCTGTAAGACTGCTAGTTACATACCCGTTCTTTACCCCGGTCGAAATCCTACTTTAGTTGTAAAATCTTCCGTTTCCTTTATTTGTCCTTCTTTGGTCCCGGAACTTCTGGGGTAGTCAAGTCAAGTCAAGTCAGCGAGTCAGCACAGACTGTGAAACGCTGGGGTACTCAGCGTCGTGCGGTCCGAAGGAACAGGTAGTGGTTGAGGGTCTCAAGTGAGTCTGAGTGCAGGTAACTCAGTCACTACGGTAGGTCGGTAGAGTAGGAACCAGCAGGGGAAGAGGAGGACGGGGGTTAGGGAGGGTCGTAGTCTCAGAAAAGGTTACTCAGTTGAGAAGCGTACTCCACCGGTTTCATGACCTCAAAGTCGAAATCGTAGTAAGGGAGGTTTCTTTAGAGTCCCAACTAGAGGAAGTCTTACCTGACCAACCTAGAGGAACGTCAGGTTCCCTGGGAGTTCTCAGAAGAGGTTGTGGTGCCAAGTTTTCGTAGGTAAGAAGCCGCGAGTCGGAAGAAGTGTCAGGTTGAGAGTGTAGGTTGTTTAGTTCGGTTCGACTTTAGATGGGATGAAGAGTTGAATGCCGGCCATACTAAAAGACAAGGAATTTTTTTTCGTAATAGAGAAAATATCCGGTTAAGACACGATAAGGAACTAAGTACCGAGGGTTCTATTAAGACAAATGCATGTCTTTGAAAATTTAAAAACGAAAAAAAATAAAAAGGTCAAAGATCGGTATTAGAGATAGAGTCTCCACAGACTCGTTCTACGCAGTTCTCCCGTACCCCTTTACCAAGGAAAGAATGAAGGGGTCTCCGAGGAGGAAAGACGAAGTCGGTTGTGATCTGTAAAACCCTGAACGGACCACCAGGTCCCAATTCTTGGACGGAAGGTTTCGTCCCCTACACCCAAGTTAGGGATGAGTCCCTTGATTCCAGGGTGTTCAGAACCCCATTAATTCGTGGAACCGTCGTTGATCCCTTTGGGTGTGCGGTGTTGGTGACTCGGGTAAATAGTGTTATTTCTGGATCACGTCGGTTTCACAATTTTCCTTGTTTCACTAGTTATTTTAAATTTGTGTGTGTGTATGTGTACGTGTATGCAGTCTACAAAGGTACTTGTCATTAAGTACATTTATCTACGGGTGAAGAAAGTGAATGATTTTATAAAGAGACTAAACATAGACAGACGGATTTAACTCGGGGGATCCTCACAATCTGGAGATTCAAGGTTCTTGAACCGATCTATTTTCGGGGACCAGGGACGAGGGTTGTTCATGAAGTAAATTCTTGTAACTAATTTTTTTTTTTTTATCTTGTACCTGAAGTCACAATGTGTTTGGTACTAAAAGTGAACTGGAACGGTGAATCCATTAGAGTCTATTCAACAAAGTGGAATACAAAGAGTCAATGGGACAGATATTTTACCTATAACATTCAATATGACTGTGATTTTTGACACTTATACTTTACTCCATTACATTTAATTCACTAATCGTCTTAAGATCCGCGTAGTGGACCAGAGTAGTGAAGTACCTTTTATCTACCCCCTTTTTTGTCTTTGACCGTCTAAAATAAAAGAACCCGAGGTTTTAGTGACACCTACCATTGACATCGGTAATTTAATTTTCTACGAACGAGGAACCTTAATTTCAATACTGTTTGGATCTGTTGTATAATTTTTCGTCTTTGTAGTGAAAAGACTATTTCCAGGCAGATCGGTTCCGATACCAAAAAGGTCATCAGTACATGCTTACACTCTCAACCTGGTATTTCTTCCGACTTGAGACTTCTTGACTACGAAAGTTTGACACCACGACCTCTTCTGAGAACTCTCAGGAAACCGGTCGTTCTTCTAGTTTGGTCAGTCAGGATTTCCTTTCGTTGGGACTTGTAAGTGACCTTCCTGACTACGACTTCGTCTTCGAGGTTATGAAGCCGGTGGACTACGCTTCTCGACTGAGTAACCTTTTCTGAGACTATGATCCTTTCTGACTCCCGTCCTCCTCTTCCCCCGTTTTCTTCTACTCTACCAACCTACCTGACTGAGTTACCTGAACTCAAACTCGTTCGAGACCCTCTATCACTTCCTGTCACTTCGGACGTCGGGTACCCCAACGTTTCTCAGTCTGTGGTGAATCGTCGACTTGTTGTTGTTATCCCGTGTAGCCTCTGCGGATCACTCATCATCAATGTTCCTAGTAAAAAGGTCAACAGGGACGGGAACCACAAGTTCAGGAATGCGTTAGGGGAGGGAATCACCGAGCGAAGATCGTTTACCATAGGTCGTCCACACTGTCCTATAGTGAAGATACTAATCCAAAACTTTCCGACACTGAAGTCAGAATGATCCGAGAGGGGTGATGGAAGAGTCGAATGTGTGAAACTACTTTGGCTACCGGTACAACCTCTTTAGGTACGTCGGTCCTCGATCTCACCGGAGTCCGGTTGTCGGTCACTTCTCGACTCTGAAAGTTAGGTTGTCGGATATTTCTTCGTTTAGGGTAGTTGTTGGTCGTCCTCTAAGAAGGGGTCACTTCGGAACTTTACTCTGATATCGGGTCGGTTGTCGTGTTGACGTGGGACACACTCTCGTGTGTCCGTGGGTAGACAGGCACAGGACTAACGACCGAGTGTCTTAGACACTTTATTATTTGTACATAAAACATTCAGTGGTGCAAACTGTTATTCACCGATACGTCACATCTATTCATTATGTCATCGATAGTCCGATAATGGTGACTACGAAGACGGTGACGTTGACAATTGTCGTCTCTTATTTTCGGATCGGGGTCCTGAAGTCCCGTCTTAACTTTTCGATCGGTAGGTACCAGAGTTTTGAAAATGGTTTAGAAGACGACCAGAATTTAAATAACTTTTAAAGATGTAAACGAAAGATGGGAAATTATATAGGCACTGAAGAAAAATTTTCAAATTTTCCTGGATGGTCAATTTAAGTAATTATGGGGAGGAGGTAGAGTTCGTAAGTTTAGTCTACCAATAAAATCCCGGGATCCATAATAAGTAAAGATCCGTAGGAAAAGGGGAGCGTACAATGGACAGTAAGTGGAGTTTAGCTACGTAGAACCCTTATCACGGTTGGATTCGAACTTTTGACCGTAGCCCCCGTCGTGGTCTCTGACTCGGACAACGGAAGTAGGTATTTTCTTCTTATTAAGAGGGTAGAAACCTCACAACAAAACTCCGATGGCACTCTCTCGTAAATAGTTCACAGACTCGTTATTCGTAGTTCTTTACATAGAAAGTAAAGTTTATGGAGAACACGTGCTTAGTATCATAGTACCTTGTAATACCTAGAATTAGACGGTATCCTTTAATGTGACTCTTTATCGTTTTGATGTGGTTTTGACTTTTTCCTTTTATTTACCGAAGTTAAGTCTTCCTTGAGTAAAAATCCAATATGACCCTGAAGTAAAGAAGTCCCAAATGTCCTAAGGTGTCGTCGTAGACACTCAAAACAACAACAAAAAAGGAAGTACCCCTTTATATCGTCTGAGAAGGGAGGAAGCTCCCACACTCACCGGTGTGTAACCCTACAAACTTATTTTGGAGGGGTTGGATCTTCTGTATGCCTACCGACTGTTTGTGTACTTTTCTACGAGTTGTAGTGAGTAATAATCTCTTTACGTTTAGTTTTGGTGTTACTCCATGGTGAAGTGTGGTCAGTCTTACCGACGTTAGGTTTTTAGACGTTCGTTATTTACGACCTCTCCCACACCTCTTTTCCCTTGGGAGAATGTGACAACCACCCTTACGTTTGATCATGTCGGTGATACCTCTTGTCACACCTCTAAGGAATTTTTTAACGTTTATCTTGATGGAATACTGGGTCGTTAGGGTGAAGACCCGTATGTGTGGCTCCTTTGGTCTTAACTTTCTCTGTGTACATGGGGTTACAAGTAGCGTCGCGACAAATATTATCGGTCCTGTACCTTTGTTGGATCTACAAGTAGTCGTCTACTTACCTATTCTTTCGACACCATGTATATGTGTTACCTCATAATGAGTCGGCAATTTTTCTTAAGTAAACTTAGTCAAGACTACTCTACCTACTTTGACCTCGGCTAATATGTCTCACTTCATTCGGTCTTTCTTTTTGTGGTTATGTCATATGATTGTGTATATATACCTTAAATCCTTCTACCGTTACTGCTGGGACATACGTTCTGTCCTTTTTTCTGTGTCTACACATATTGCCTGAAAACCTGAGTCTCCCTCTCCCTCTCCCACCCTACTAAACCCTCTTACCGTAAGATTGTACATATGATAGTACATTCTTAACTTAGCGGTCAGATACAGACTGCGTCCTATGTCGTACGAACCCCGACCACGTACCCCTACTGGGTCTCTCTACAATACCCCTCCCTCCACCCTCCCCCCAAGTACAAACCCTTACGTACATTCTTAATTTCTAAAATTTTAAATTTTTTTTTTTTGTTTTTTTGGAGGGGTTGGAAACGACCCTACGTACCGTGATTTTCTTCTGTCTCATCCCTGACCCGTGCAACCGAGGGCATTTCTGTTGACGGGTCACTTATATTTCGGGTCCTCGGAGACTTTTGAGTCCGGCACAAGACCGTCTGGAATCGTCCGTCTTATTCAGGTCAACGAACCCCCAAGGGTTTAAGTCCCTTCCGAAGATACGTACCACACGGGTGCTATTTATCAGAACAAAAGACCTTTCTCTGTTACCGTCCTCGATCCGTCATGGTACATCGCACCACGGCGAGATGAAAATTTGTGTCGGTCTAGTGGACCTCTAGACCAATTTTACGTCTAAGGTCAAGTCATCCTGACCTTACCCGGTCTTTGTGAACGTAAGGACTTTACGAACGTCCGAAGGCCCACTACGACTCACAGACTAAGTCTCCAGTGTGCAACTTATCGTTCTCACAGCGTCCTTTTCGTTCCCGAAACCTCAGTTCGTTTCGAACTCTAGCTCGAGTCGGTAAATAATCAACACACTGAAGTCCGATCAGTAGCTGGCGAAACTTGGATAAAGGAGTAGACCTTTTACTAAGACAAATAAAGGATTCTAACAACACTCCTAATTTCCCCTTTTTATACGAACATTTGCGACTTGTTCCACAAGATTATGTTATTTAACATCCCTCTCCTTTCGAAGGTGGTGTAGGGAGTACGAAGGGAGAGACGACTTGGAAACTTATCGGTTAGCTCAACCGGTAGACGTCCCGTAACTTAATCGGTACGAGTCCCAAGGAAGGACGAGGGTTTCCCATTCCTTTATGTCCACGTAAATACAGAGGAACCTCCTTCGGTTCAAGTACACACGGAGATTGGTTCACTCCCTGGAGGAGACGTCTGAGTCAGTGGAGTCAAAAGTCTTCATAAGACAAACCGATGCCACCCACAATCAACACCGTACGGTCCAGAAACTAAAAACAACACCGTATACGCTAGAAGTTTAACATCCTATATAACATCGTCATACGCCCTAGATCAAGGGACTGGTCCCTAGTTTGGACCCGGGGGGACGTGACCTTAACACCGTTTAATCGGTGACACGGTGATCGACTCAGGGTCGGTGGGAGTTAAACAAATTTTCCCCCAATTTATTTGTCCGGAGCTAAGGAATTGGAGTAAGACGTTCATCTAAAAAAGTGGTCTCGAGTAGTGACCTCCAATAACCCATAACCAAGTCGAAAATTAACTCTTCTCAAAACAGAGGGGTACACCTATAAAAGGGAATACCTGTATCAGTAGAGTCAACTCTCGAGGGTCCCACACACTCGTCCTTTGGTCAGAACCTCGTAAATGAATCGAGGACCACATTGCGTAAGGTCAAAAAATTTTGGAGGGGTACTAGTGACTCGACATCGACGTCAGAAAAGTAGTGATGGTACGAAGGTAGTAGTAGCAGTATTGGGGGTCATTCTGGGTTCGGGTTGACACAAGTTAAATTAACCGTCACTTCAGTGAACACCCAGACGTGACACGGTATGCTACCTCAAGACAGGAGACGAGACCACGGTAACCTCCCTGGCTCAAGTAAGTCTACCAGACTCGCGTGACCGGTAGGACCATGATTCGTCACCGTCGCTTCTGTATAGTCTTTAACGAACACAGTATTCTCCTGACCTCGTCGTACCTCAGGGTCTGCCTTTAAACGTAGTTCCTTAGACCGAAGTCCTTTGTTTCTCCTTTACAGTCCGACTCACGTGGAAGTCGGGTCGTCTCAGAGGGGATCGAGCCTCGACCCCACTCTCTACCCCCGTCCCCGGTCGGTGTCTGTGTCTGTAGGGGCCGTCTGGACGAGTGTGACGGTCACCCTCAGAATAGATCAAACCTGTAATAGACTTTAATTTTAGTATGGACTGTATACTCCGGGACCTTCTTCACGAGGTACGAAAGGGGTGGACTCTAAGAGAGACAAATCAAGGACACATTATTTTTCCCGTCTGTCTCCTAAGAGTTACAGGGGGAGGGAACAAGGAACGAAAAGAAAGGCCGTCCTTTTACCAAGAGACGATCCAGGACCGAAAACCTCTTATAAGAAGATTCTCACTGAGAGGATCTCTTTTTCACTTCGTGCCTACAAACGAACCTTCTCTAGGACGGGCTCAGACCGGGGTGACATCGACGGGAGACCGGGACCAGGGATTCTATTTCGTGCTACGGAATAAGTACCTCCAAGGTGACCATGGTACGAGTAATAAGTGTGAGCACCAAAAAAAAGTCAGAACGTTTTTAGAGATATATACTGTCTTAATGATGAGAGAAATGTCAACTCCTACGGTGTAAAGTTTACTATACCCCTCAAAAGTTTGTGTGCGTGTGAACCTAGGATTGGGTACAGGAAACTAGACAGGGGTCGCGGGAAAAGAGAGTCTGGTTTCTCACTTATAAATCCAGAGATATCGTTGAGCAGTGGAGACAGAAATGTTGTACTTTTATCGGTGCCTACTACTTGTTTGATTACTCACATCGGCACAAGGTTGTTACAGGGTGACACAAATGAATGTCTCGCCCGTCGGTCGGGTGCCCGTTATCAAAACACTGGAGACCTTTCGAGAGACCTGAGGGTGGAGACTATGGACCACTATTCGGACTGTTTGTCCGTTCATTTGTAATCACCGGAGACGCAAAGGTAAGACGGATTATTTATGGAAGACTAGGTCCGGACCGGTGTCCGGGCGTCAGTGTCTCACACCGTAAAGAACACAGTCGGTACCGGGTGTAGATAGTAATACGGTATGGAAAGGGACCCAGTAGAAGTAGTGCCGTCTTGTGTCAGGGGTCCGAGGAATAAATCGAAGTACCATACCTGTAATAGATTAAAATCCCGGGAAAGATATTATATTTATCTCTAAAACCTCTGGTACTCAAATTATCACCTAGGTTAGAAGTTCGTGTCAAAGTCATGTCTGTATGAAAAAAGAGGACCCGTCAAAAGAATAGCTGAGAGTCATTTCCGTTCCTCGTTTTATAATTCAGCATTCAGTCCCTTTCGTAAAGACGGTGCCCGACTCTATTACACTGAGTCCATAAGGGAAAGATCACCTCTCACCTCTACTTACCTATCAATCGTACAGATAATCTGAGAGAGATAGTCTGTAGTCTATAGCATTTGCTCGGGGACTCTTCGCACGAAGAGTAAGCTAAGTGTTAGTTTAGGAGATTGTTCCTGAATCTCACGTCTATTGGAGATGACACCTGATTCCCCTTTGGGTATCTGAAACCGGTGATACACTATCTCTTCCCATTTATACGGTGAGAACCTCTTGTGAATGCTTGACTAGTAAGTCACGGAAAGGTCTCTTTCTCGGTTTGGTGAAGTCATGTTTGGCAAGGAACCACAAGTCAGTGGTTCAGCACAGACTGACAGACACTGGGGTACCTGACGTCGTGTGGTCCGAAGGGACAAGAAGTGATAGTGGGCCTCAAACGATTTTGAGTTCAGGTGACTCAGTCACTACGGTAGATTGTAGAGGAAGAGACAGAGGGGGAAGAGGAGGACAGGAGTTAGAAAGGGTCGTAGGCCCAGAAAAGGTTACTCAGTCGAGAAACGTAGACCACCGGCTTCATAGCCTCGAAGTCGTAGTCAAAAAGATCACTTATAAGTCCCGACTGAAGGAAATCCTACCTGACCAAACTGAGGAACGTCAGGTTCCCTGAGAATTCTCAGAAGAGGTCGTGGTGTCAAGATTTCGTAGTTAAGAAATGACAAGTCGGAAGAAATACCAGGATGAGAATGTAGACATGTACTGATGACCTTTTTGGTATCGAAACTGATATCCGTGGAAAGTCATATCTCGTCTTACTCTCTTCTGATAGGAGGGAGGACGGTAGAATCCTACAGAACTGAACCCCAATCGTCTCTGGTAGGAGTCGTCTTTAATCACCCACAATTTTGTTTGTTTGTTTTTCTTACTTGTAGATTCTCGACTGATCCTTCGGGTCAGTTTTACATTTTATTCGGAACCCTTTGACTGTTCTTAATTAAAGTGAATATAATAATAATAAAATAACAAATACGGGTTTTACGTCTTCGTATAGTTGAATGGTTTTCCCAGTGATTTCTTTTTTTACTTAAAAAAACCAATTACTATACTTACATCAATTCCGAGAATTAATCATTTTAGGTTGAACATGAGCTCTTTACAACTACTTCCATATCGTATTGTCGTCATTCTCTATATTCTCATAGAAACGGGTGTAAAGAGACTCTCTGTTAAGGGTCTTAGCCTTTAGGTCGTTAAGTCAGTGAGTAAGTGTCTAAGTACGTACCTACGAAAATAAGTAAATACGTACATTTCTAAGTAGATAAGGATCTAATTAAACGTATCATCCGAGGGTTCTATATAAACTTACGTATTCATGTGTTTAAGTAAATAAGTAGGTACATGTTGTAGTAAATAAGTACGTAGGTACGTTGAAACTATGTGAGGAAGTAAATACCCGAGAGTTTTCATAAGTAATTAGACAAGTTGTTTAATGGTGAATTTTAAATGGTATGGTCTTTTTAGTGACTTAATTAGATACCCACCTTATTTCTACTAAGGGATAAAAGTTCCTTACGTGTGAATTCTCCTCTCCCCTTTTGTACTCGTATTTTCCGAATTTTTACTCAACGTTCATTTCATAACACCTTCAATCTTGACCCCTCAAACGAAGGTACACGTCTCTACAATACCCCTCCCTCGTACTATAATAAATCTTCTTCAATTGGAACTTCGACTTCATACTGTTCTTGTCCCTGTCCCCGTCGCTCCGGTCCCCGTGGTATGGTCGTGTCCGTCACCCGACTCTTTTGTGTCTATCAGAACTCTTCTTACAAGACTCCCCGTTCTCCTCCGAGGAGTGTCGACCTCAGGTCCCTGAGCTCCCTGGAACCTATGATTGTCTCTGGTCTTCCGTTCTCCCAGTCGAGTAGTCCCTGGAATTAACGGTCCGATTCCTAAACCCTGAACTAGGACATCCACCATCGTTCGACGACTTCCTAAAATCTCTCTTTAATATGGTAGTCTTTACCCGAATTCCCCTAAAGGAAACCGAAGGGGACCCAACCCTTCTAGGGGACCTCTTCCTTTACCGTTGGATGAGGTCATAAGAACGGATCTTTTAGGGTACCTACCTCCTCGGACCGCCCAGTGTCAGGTACCCCAGTGTTCTCAACCTGTGTTGACTAGCTGAAGTGAAAGTGAAACAGTACGTATCTCTCCACCCCTCTCATCGATTTCCCCTTCTACAGTTCTGGTCTGGACCTTGATACTTCTCTTCTGAACAGTCTCTGTCTCTTTCTCTCTAAATTTTCTATACGAAACTATTCGGAGCCCTTTGACTAGTGTCTTTCTCTCTCCCCTTCTTATCCATTCACAGAACCCTCAAACGTCGGTCGTCAGGCCCTCTACCGTTACGAAAAATTTGTACTACTTCCCAGTCTCCGTTTCCTCGATCTGACCCTTCCTTCTACTCCCCTAATCTCGAACAGGACCCAGAAGACACTAAGAGCCCTACGACCGTTTACGGGAACTTTCGTCTCCGTTTATTGAAATCTGAGACGTGACCTCTTGGGGAGACAGGAGGGGTGACCGAGGTAGTCGGACGTCAGGAGAGGGGTGACTGAGACTCTTCACCCTCGAGGTCCTTTGGTAGTTCTTTCCGATGACCAATGACCTCCCTCTTCACCTGTCGAACCTCGTCCTCCCCTCTTACTGGGTGTTTCACTGAATGGTTCGAGCGGACAAAGACGACGCAGAAGAGTTGGAACCGGACTCGATTACTTGGAGCCTCTCGTTTCGACAGAAAACAAACAAACAGTAAAACTCCAAAAGACCAACTAATTCTAGATACGGTCGTACTCCCCTATTTTAGTGGTCGTCAAGAATCAAACTCCTAGTACCCCATAACAGTAGGAGAGGACTGTCTTACGACTTGAAGTATATTTTTGCGACAGGGTAGGTGAAATCTGCTCTCTTTAACAATTTTCCTGGAAAAGAAAGAGGAAAAAGGTGAACTTATCACCAAAACAAAACAAAACAAAAACCGGGGGAGAAAAGTAAAAGACGAAACAAAGTGTGGGGGACATTTAGTCCAAAGAAAATTTCTTCGTTTTTAACTTAAGGATCAATGACTGTTTTTGATGTTTACTTAGAGTAAGACTTACTCCGGTTCCCTTCCTTTTTTTTTTTTCCTTTCTTTCTTTGAGGATCACCTGTTGTGAAACTCCAAATGAAAACAGTAGTTTGGACCGAGAAAGAAGTAGGTCCCTAGTAAAACAGTGGGGATAGCCCCGGATTGGGGTAGGGACTTTGGGGATTGAGAACGACCTTTTTCTCATGTCGGGAGTTCTCAGAAGATCGCCCTACATTAATAGATGTGACCGCACCTAGGTCTTAAGTCGAAGGCGTACTTTTCCTAAAGAATACTTTCTAATTCACCATTGTGCATACAGTTGTCTCGAAGGTCGCGACCTCGCTAAGGCTTGTTTGTTCTTTTGCCGGTATCGAGAGGAAAGGTGAGACCTTTGGGAGGGACCCGAGAACTCAAACAAGTCCACAGAATAGAACCCTCGGTTGTCTGTCCACTTCCCTGTTGTCCGAATAGGGGCCACTCGCAATCCCCCTACCGTCGGTCCCTCGGGCCCTGCGTCCGTCGGGCGCCTCCGACCGCCACAGTCCGTGCGCCGTGTCCGGGGGCCCGGCCGAATCAGGCCCGGAGGAAGGCCACAAGGCCTCGGGACACAGAACCACCCGTACCGTTGTGACGGGAGACGACCTCTTCGCGTCAGTAGCGCGGGGTGGGCCTTGGTTACCGGTTCCTGCTGCTGCCCCTTATACCACCCCTACTCTTTCCGAAATGAGTAGTCGGAGATCTCAGTCGAGAATACACAAACCTTGCAGTTCGCAGGGGCAGAGACTACAGTCGAAACTGGGTTCACACATCTTAGTCCGGCTGTCGAGACGGTTCGGAAACGAGACACTGGGACCCACACGGAGTGGAAGGGCTCTAAGTCTTGTTCCTCTTTCAGTGAATGTAATACTCCGATGTGCCTCATACTTTACTTATCATAGAGAAGGTGGTCCGACTGGTGTGTATGGTTAAACGGGGTCTATAGCAACAATTATCGTGTGAAAAAGGAAGAAACCTTCTATTCGTTATACCAGTCGGATAGGTTTTGCGTCCCTATACGGTCCGTATCATCAATGGGATCCTTAGGACCAAAAGGAGAGAAATAGTTCGAGACCAGAAGAGGACACCTTCGAATACATGTAAACATTTCCCCGTCCACTGTACCAAAGGAAAAGGAAAGAAAGACACTCTTTTGGTTCTGTGATCGAAAGGACGTAAGTTGTTTCTTTGGTCACGACGTCTCAATCCTTTTTTAGTTACCACCTCCCCGGTCCTCGTGTCTTCCTAGTAGGTCCGGGTGTTGAAGGTTCTTATAAGACTCGTTCGGGGAGGTAAGTCAGGGACGGGGAACTTTTCTCCCTGGAAGAAACGCCCTATGTAGTTAGTCATACTTTTACGTCATGATCTGTAATAGAACCAAAGTTACCTATGGTTGATAGGTGTCAAACTTTTTATAGACTTTCTTTACGGTTTAACGTCGCATATGTCCGTATATCGATAGATTGTGCTTAAAAAAAGAAGGTACGGACTCTTTACACCCCTTAATAACTTTACAGATGGTGACGCTACCGAGTCTAGTCGTTGTTACCAGTTTAAAACAACGTAGTTGTAGGGACTACCCTTCGACCGTGGTTACGGTCTCATCGTCGACTAGACGTACAGATAAATGTATTTAAACGTAACCACACTACAATTTTTTATTTACGACTATAATTCCTTTCACCAAGAGGTGGGTCTGATTCCGAAGAGTTGTCGTCTCGGTACTTCTCGGATCCGAGACCTTAGATCGACAATGGAAGATAAGCACACTGGAACTTACACAACACTGGAACGTTATGGCACAAAAGAATAGATCCTTACCCTTATTATTCTTGTGGTGGATGATGTCTCATGACCACGTCTCTAATTCACTCAATTACACATACTTCCTGAATCTCGTAACGGACCGGATAATTCGCGGGTCTATAATCGACGATAATAATAGGGTCTCGATCAGAGCAGAGGGTGGCGGTTGGAAACATTGTTCGAGAGACGAAAGAAGGAAGACATTTAGTCTTTTCAACCTTTAGGCCTCGACCCTCCTTGGAGTCTTGTAGATTAGTCAGTGAAAGTTTGAAAATAAAATAAGGAAAATTTTATTGGCACCTTGTGAAAAACTTTTACTTTCGTATACACCTTTGGGTCGTACCCCCCGGTACATCGTAACACCAATTCTTTTACCCGAAACGTCTGTCTGTCCAGACTAAAGGTCGAGACCGTTTCGACGGATAATCGGAACACTGAGTCCCGTTTACTGAATGGAACCGAAATTCGGAGTCAAAGTTTTCACATTTGATCGTTGTCATTAATATTTATAAAGTATTCCAATAATACTTGGATTTATAGAAGTATGGATGACTCACAAATGACGTTGCGGACCGTATAGCGTTCCTCGGTTATTAACACAATTGAGAATTCTAAAATTATAAACTTTATCTATGTTCGGCTCTGTGAGACCAACTTCGGGCCGTCTCTTGGTCTTGGTGTTCCCCCCGAGGTTCTTTTGGGGATCCTGAGACGTCTTGTGTTAAACTTTCGGGGACCCCCGAAGGGACCACCAGGTCGCCGATTCTGAGGTACGAAGATCGCGTCCCTACGTCCAAGGTAGGACCAGTTCCCTGTTTCTAGGATGCTATTTCGGTTTTTCAGTTTAAAAAAATTTAAATTTTTATTTATTTATTTTCGAGGACAAATTCGGTTGTAGATCTTTCGTTCGGGGCCTTTGGGGAGTCGGGGACCACTGTGGATCGTAATTCCAAGGCAGTCATCAAAAAGGGAGGGGATCGATCCCAAGGTCAAGACGGTGACGGTAAATGACCGACATGTTAACAGAAAGGAGGGGGACCGGGAAGTTAGGTGTCGGGACTCTGTCGGAGGAACCAAATTTGTGGTAAGAGGTCCGGGATAATCCGACTCGTCTTCACACACCGTAGGGGACGTCAACCGAGGGTTACCCCGCTTTCACAGGACTTGAACGTGATTGTAGAGAACGAAGGAGGACTCGGAAGTTGTCGAGTCGCGGCCTCCCCCTTACTCAGTAAAACAATTTTTATTTTTGTGCTGGCAGGAGGGAGATTACCGAAACAAGTACTAGTGACGTCCGACCGCGACTGTACGTAAGGTTCGTCGGTCCGTGTCGGTCACCCGTCGGGCCTTGGACCAGACAGACTCTGGTGACAACAACGAACCGACTTAGAGTCCCCCGGTCGGTCGGGGTGGAACTGGTCCGACACCCGCTACACCCAAGTGCCTACTGTAATCGTACTCGACCCGGCCTACCGCTGCAAGGTCTTGTAAATCAATCCCCTGTCTCCCATTCTAAGTATCGGGTGTTTCTCGACCAGGTTAGAGAAGTAAAACGACTCTGGAGCTTTGACTCTCATTGAATAGATTCTACTGAATCGACTCTCACCCTCTTCTTTCTGTTCCTAAGTTCCGAGGGCAGATATTATAATATTGGTGCTGCCGATGCTCAAGAGAATGAAGAAGACAGACGGTAAGAGTCGTGGTCCGATTTACGAACTGCAGTTGACGAAGTAAGTCAGGAGTTTTGTCAGGATCCCACTTCATGATAACACTAAAAGTAATATGGCTACTCTTTTGTCTTCCAATCTCTCCAGCTCAAGGAACGGATTTGACATGGTCGATCGTACACCACTTCTTCACACACTTCAATTAAACTCAAGTCTCGGACCTAAGGTTCGTGACTTAGTAGTCTCAAACACAGCCCCCCTTCTCACAAAGAAACGGACACACGTACTAGTCCCTGCCACGGAACAAGGAACAACTTGACAGTCACAAGTAGCTCCACGGACGTATTTTGGTCCACGGGACAGGTATAGACATATGAAGGACACACTTCTCGTACTGGCAAACAAGGAAACCTCGGACCCAAAAAAGGAGGAGATTGACTCTTATGATCACTGACGATACGTCGAAACCAGTCTTGTTCAAGGGGACCGGTAAAACCCCTCGTAGTGGGAAGAGAGGGGGTAGTCTGAGGACTAAATATAAGTCAGACACTCTTCGTTATTAAAGCTCCCGACTTAACCTTCAATTGCTTCGGTACTGCTATCAGAGTCAAGGCGGCACACTGAAACCTGTTCAGTGAGCAGAAGAGACTTGGAGCTAAATGAGTCGACCTTTCCTTCGGTCTACCAAAGGTTCCTGGAGTACGTTGTCCTCGTAGTAGTTCCGTCCCACATCTCCCTCCAAAGAGTCAAGTCGTGCTAGCCATAAAGCTCGACCTAATGCGAGACAGAGCCCCTGGACAGGACACGTAGGTCCTTCCAATCGTGGTAGGAACCAGAGTGAGTAGTCTACGGTCATCGAGAAGGGGTCAACACTTTTTATTTTTACGAAGGATAAGGTTCGTACAAGTCAGTACAGGTTGAGAGACACTGGGATACCTGACATCGGGCAGTCCGAGGAGACAGACGCCCTAAGAGGTTCGTTCTTACAACCTCACCCAACGGTAAAGAATGAGGTCCCCTAGAAGGACTGGGTCTCTAACATACAGAGGGTTCAGAGGACGTAACCGTCCGTCTAAGAAATAGTAACATGGTGGACCCTTCGGGAACAGTTTACAGAGGACCCCTCCCTTCCTCTTTTTGGAGACCACACTTCATCGGTTCCAAGACGGGACCGGAAGCGAAGTAGATAGAGTTACAGGAGACACTCAGGGACCAGGAGAGACCCGGACTGGGGAGTAACCCTACCATAACATAACAGACAAACGGGTCCTACTAACTCGGTGCTCATACGAGGTTGACACTGGACGAGGATGGACACGACACCCGCGTCCATTGATAGTCACCTCTCTTAAACTACGAATCACGAAACCCCGTCCATACACTGACAGTCTTGGGTGATTCTTCTCTCTCATAACACAATCTACCTAAATAGTTCGGAGTGTTAGTATAAACATTGAATTCCTTTTAGCAATCGGGGTAAAGTGTGGAAGGTGGTCGGAGACGACGGGTGTGCGGTTCTAAGATAGTATAAGTCCAAAAAGAACTGGACTGGGGTTTGAGGTGTCAAGAGGGGGATGAGAGTACGGTTAAAAAAAAAAAAAATGAAACTTTTCGACGACGGAGACTGTCTTAAAAGAAGGGAGACAGTACTTACTATTTGAGATCTAAGTAGTCAGGTTTGGACTCGAATCTCGTGGAGGAGGTCCTTCAGAAGGTTTTGAGGGACACATATGTGTACATTGAAGATCCAGAAAGGACATACCGTCTCACCGACGGTGTGCACTCTGAGTCTATGTGTCGTAGTGACGACATTCGGAGTTACAGAAGTGTCCATGTCAACCGAGACAAAGAGACTTCTTGCGACTGACTGTATTTTCTAAGTAGTGGTAGTGGTGGTAGTGGTAGTAGTGACGACAAGTGTGTCGTAACGAGTTTGTGCATCCGGTCTTCGGCGCGACCCGAGGTCCAAATATTCTCAGTCTGCGATAAAGAGTTACTCTTAGTCTCTAAAACCAACAAGGAGAAATACGAGATGCTGGTGTCCGAAGAGAATCCTTTACTTGTATTATGCGGCGGAGGGAAACTCCCTAGACGACACACAGAGGTCACTCTATTCTCCAAATCCTCGGCAAACATTACAGTCTTCAGTGGGGTGGGAACATTCCCCAATAATAACCCTTTAGCCCCTCGTGCAGTAGTCAAGACGTCTGCAATGCGTAAGATCTTCGTCCTAAAACAGAAACAAGTGCAGATATACGACACAGGACTCGTCCCAGACCACGTCAATTTTTTACTTTCCGGAATGAAAAGACCGGTGACCGAGTCTTTTGGTACTATTAAAGATGGGTACAAGTGTGACTTATGTGTCTATTTGTAGGGTTGTGGGTTCCTTTAGGTTTGGACAGGTTTGTCCTTCTCCCTAGAAAGAGACTTTGGGCCTCGTTAGCACGAGTCTAAAGGAAACTCCTTGCCCAGTGGGACCGAGAAGGAGATGAGGAAAAAGATTGAAGAGAATTTTCGGAACAGAGACCTCTTATGTTAAACTTTTCTTAGCCAGAATTCATAAAACTTATTTTCAATAGCCACCTTCTTGTGGTACACCTTCAGACTGACAAAGTCGAATCGGAAGAAAGATGAGTCACATTATTTTTTGTAGAGTGGCCTTGAAGGGAAGAGGTACTGAAGAACCTGACGTTCCCCTAGTTTGTCAGTTAGGATTTCTTTAGTTGAAACTTATAAGTAATCTTCCTTACTGTGACTTCGACTTCGAGATTATGAAACCGGTGGACTACGTTTCTCGACTGAGTAGCCTTTTCTGGGACTTCGACCCTTTTCAACTCTCGCCCTCCGTTTCCCCTGTTGTCTCCAACTCTACCAACCTATTGTAGTGACTGAGTTACTTATACTTAAACTCGTTTGAGGTCCTCTGTCACTTCCTGTTCCATCGGACCGTACGGCGTCAGGTACCCCAGTGCTTCTCAGCCTGTAGCCTGTACTGAATCGTTGAGTTGTTTTTGTTTTCACCCACCCTACCTGAGAGAAACTCACCAGGTTAGTCTGTAGGACCAGATTTCGTTTACTTCCTTCGTAAGTTAATCAGTTGGATCAAAGAATGAGGAAATCGTTACAGGGAAAATATAATTTGAAACGAAGTAGAGAACTTCTCTCGTTCTTGGGTCTCTTGGGTCACCTTAGATAGGTCCACTACTTCGAAGTCGTCGTTGTGGACTCGTGGAAATACCCCAATGACACCGTTGGACTCGAGAACTTACCAATCTAATCCACAGACGTACTGGGCTAGTCGTTACTTTACCCTCTTTTGTTTTCTGACTATCAACAATTGTCGTCGACCCTGGGATACAAACCGAGGTCGTCCTCCCCCCGTGCCACGGCCCCCGACACAAGGTCCGTCAATTTTCTTTATAGTCGGAGATAAACGGTTAGATTAATGGTCTTATAGTAAGTGTGTAATAGGTCGGTCTTGGACGCGAGACCAGGAGTGTCCCGGGATTGTCGGAAAAAATAGGAGAAGAGTAATGGGGGATTATCGTCTACTTACAGAACATTGAAAAGAACCGTATTCGAACCGACACTACCCTGAGCGAAAGAGTCCTACGAGATAAATCGGTGCCTTTGCGTGTGCAGAGAAACGGACTATAAGACTTAGTTCAGAAGGTGGAGGGGAGAGGACGTCGGACGGACTACAGTCCCTCGATCTTTTGGATCGAGGTCTGGAACGAAGACTGGAAAGAAGGACCTTTCTTTCATTAGAAACTGTTGAAGAGACTCAGAACCAAAGGTACGGGTAATACGTAAGAGGTAGTTCAAGAATCCAAATACCCTATTAGTTTGATAGGATACGTAACATTTCACGTGATGTTTCATACTATTATAGTGTGTCTACAAGTACAACCACATTAGATTTGCCGACAAATGTAAAATGTTTTGGAAAACCTAAGGTGTTAGTGAAGGGTTTAACCTACATTTCCTTCAGATCAATGTACTTTACTATTATTTACACGAGACTCTTTTGTAAAAAATTTCGTAAGTGTCTTATTTATTTTAACTTAAAATTAATACGTTTAAAGAACACTTCTGGAAGATTCACGGAAATACGATCTTTACAATAGACGGTGTGTCTTCGACATCAAAAGGGAGTCCTTAGTGAATAATATAGGACCTTGATCAAATTGTCTTTTATTTTAAATTCTTAATAACTACATATGATAGAAGATAAAAATTTTTCATGTAAAATTGGTGACGAAATTTTGATTTTTATTTATTACGTCCATTTAGATCCTATCCTTCTATCTCTTTAATGTGGTAAAGGAAAATAAGATCCGAGACATTAACAAAATGAAACAAATAAAGAAAAGGAAGGAGAGAGACAGAGAGACGTTGGGGACAGACGGTGAGCTGAAGAAAAATTTTCGTGAACCATTGAACAGTATTTATACTTACAAGTACGGGGAGGGGTCTTTGAGAACTCCTCTTGAGTCGTTTTTCACCAACACTACCTGTGGCTTCACAGGGTTAAACCTGATATTTAATATACCAGTGGAATTTGTATCGATAAAATCGGGAAGACAATCTATTTTGTACAACTATTTAGTAAAGTAAGGAAAACCATCTGTCGTGTGTGTGTGTGTGTGTGTGTGTGTGTGTGTGTGTGTGTGTGTGTGTGTGTGTGTGTGTGTGTGGGGACCTGTCAAGTCGGAGGAGGAAACCCCTGTTTATCTGTAAGGTCAATGATTTCTTAATTGCGACTCGTGTCGTCAAAGAACAAGACTGTAGGACCTGGCTCAGAAAAACTTCCTAGTCACGGGAATGACATTGTTAATTTATTATTAAAACAGTACACGAATCGTACTATAGACGATGTGTCCTTCTTAAGCTATTTATCGTCGATAAATACGAATAAAAGATGACAGAGTCTGTAGAAGAGATACAGTCTTTGACACTCATCTAAGACCCATAATTTTTTGACTTCGTCTATCTTTACTGAGAGGGGGACTGGGGCCTGGACCACTAGATTAACCTTGAATGTTTCATGATTGACGTCAGTTTATACTAGGCTCCACCGCCCGACACCGACCTGTTCGTCCTCGCCGCCGACGTGTGTCCTCCCCAGCTCTGAGGGCCGGAGCCGTCACCACTCACCTCGTCCCGGGGCCGACCCCTTCATACATAAGAGATCCTTTTCGTTCCCGTACACCTCTTTAGGTCTTGAACTCCCTTTCGTACCGACGAGTCTCTGTTTGTCGAGTCTGTTCGACTTCAAGGAGCAGCACCAGCCGTCTTTTACATCTTATTATTCTCTACACAGACTTCTCCAACCTCCTTCACCGTTGGGTAAGGTCTTAAGAACGGACCTTTTAGGGTACCTGTCTCCCCGGACCTCCCGATGTCAGGTATCCCCAGCGTTTCTCAGTTTGTCCTGACTCTCTGAAGTGGAGGACTTCTCCGACGGTCCCTGGAGTAGTAGTTCTCTCCGACTTCGGTACAACCTTTCAGACTTTTAACAAAACCCCCGTCACCCCTCGACACCGTCCTACGAGTCGTCCCCTCCTCACCCCAATCATAGAATCCTTGGAGTGGGACCGACGACACCCGTGTGCTGGGTTACTCTCTACTGCTCTCGACACTTCACTCCGTCGACATTGACCACGACAGGACCCGCTCCTTTTACCTCATCCGTACCTTGCAACACAGATGTCGGTGTAAATAACTTAAAACGAAGGTTCTATATTTTGTTCTATAAGTAACAAAGGAGAGAGTGGTAATTCCAAAATCTTTTATTTCACTAACGTCGCTATGGACCCGTAAACGAAGGGATTTACTCGAGAACAAAGTTAACAAGAACGGTGTAAATGACAGGTCTTGAATTCGGAGAACAGTCAGGTAGATTTATAGATCGTATAATCCATATATAAGTCTCTTCCGTTACCGTTGTTGAGGTCATGAGAACGGACCTTTTAGGGTGCCTGTCCCCTCGGACCACCCGACGTCAGGTACCCCAGCACTTCTAAGTCTGTGTTGACTCGCTGAAGTGAAAGTGAAAAGTGAAAGTACGTAACCTCTTCCTTTACCGTTGGGTGAGGTCACAAGAACGGACCTCTTAGGGTCCCTGTCCCTCGGACCACCCGACGCCAGATACCCCAGCGTGTCTCAGCCTGTGCTGACTTCACTGAATCGTCGTCGTCGTCCATATATAACGACGATTGTTTTATTAACTTTACGACACTAAATATTATTTATGTATAAACCAGTAAACTTACAGGTTTATACATAAAGAGTATATATAAAATAAAGTCGGGTATCAAGGACAGAGTGACGAGGGTTTTGGGAGGCTTAAAGGGTCACTACTCTCGTCACCCTCATAGAAAACAATATTGGTAACTAGAGAGCAGTCGAAGACTTTTGTGAAGTCTCGGTATTTCTACTTTACCCACAGAACAATAATCATTGTTCGGGAAAAGGTGGTGTTGACCCAAATATAATTACTTTCATTGAAGACCTTTCGTGGATTTCTATTCCCGAACAACGGTCCCTTTGGTTGATCCTTATCTCCTATTAGTCAAACTGGAGGACTAAAGGTCCCTCCCCTCTCTCCGGACTCGAACTTAGTTAGTGGTCACTGGTTAATAAATTAGTTAGTACAGATAATTACTTCGGAGGTATTTTTGAGTTTTCCTACGACAAACCTCTCGGAGACCCAGTTACTTGTGGACCTCTAAATCTCTCTCAACACACGGACCTATCCCATACCGTCAAGGTGGGGGACAGTAGTATGGAACGAGGTACGTAGAAAAGATAGACCTACAAGGACGTAACTACAAGTCTGGGATTCAGTACAGGTTGAGAAATGCTGGGGTACGTCTTGTGGTCCGAAGGGACAGGAAGTGATAGAGGGCCTCAAACGAGTTTGAGTACAGGTAACTCAGTCGTTGTGATAGGTTGAGAGAGTAAGAGACGACCAGTGAAGAGAACGAAAGTTAGAAAGGGTCGCAGTTCCAGAAAAGGTGACTCAACCGAGAAACGTAGTCTATGGTTTCATAACCTCGAGGTCGAAGTCGTAGTCAGGAAGGTCACTTATAAGTCCCAACTAAAGAAAATCTTAACTGACCGAATTAGAGGAACGACAGGTTCCCTGAGAGTTCGTGGTGTCAAGTTTTCGATAGTAAAGAAGTCGTGAGTCGGAAGAAATCCAGGTAGAGATTGTAGGCTTGTACTGGTGACCTTTTTGGTGTCGAAGCTGATCTACCTGGAAACAACCGTTTCACTACAGAGACGAAAAATAATACGACGGATCCAAACAGTATCGAAAAGAAGGTTCCTCGTTCGAAGAAAATTAAAGTACCAACGTCAGTAGCAGACGTTACTCAAACCTCGGTTTCTTTTATATAAGACAGTGACAAAGGTAACAAAGGGGTAGACAAACGATTTACATTCAAAAACTCGAGGACACTCGATTAGTTCACTTAACAACGACAACTCAGTGATTCAGCACAAGTTGAGAAACACTAGGGCACCTACCGTCGCGTGTCAGGGAGTTGGAGAGGGTCTCAATCACTTAATTAGGTTGGGTTCAAGTCCTAGTAGTCGTGGAGACTTAGATACCAGTCAGTGAACCTTCGTGTCCACTGATAGACCTGAACGGGGACCGTAGATTCCACTTCTCTTCAGAACACATTGACTCGCTAATTGGACACCTTAGGCTATGATAGAGGTTCTTCTACGGAGTCTTGACTCGACTTAACATCCTGTGGACTCACCGTAAGTCCTCAACGAACGACCACACCCGTTGGGTGGATGGATGGGGTGGGGGTTTGTGTGTGTAACCCTGGACACCGGTCTTAGAAGTGATAAAAGAAGAGTAAACTAGACGTCATATCTGGATACTCAATCCAGTCCATTTTAGTCTCTAACTCTGGGTGCTCTCCCAGCCGGTCCGCGAACCAGAAAACGGTGGTTTGGGGTGGTAGAAGGTGTAGTGGTGAGACAGAGGGCGGTTACGAGGTCACACAGTCCCCCTGAAACCCTCTCGGTTCTGAACTCTCTACCCTTGAGTGCACTTCCAAACTTTACTCGACGAGACAAGATAGGTGTGTACAGGATGGATCTGAGTCCTGTTCTGTACTGTCTTTCCTTTCCGTACTTCCTCCTTCTCCCTCCCTCTCTCTTCCGTACGCAGTAGAAGATTGTGATGTTTTCGTCGTTTCCCCTGGGTTCTCCTGCTAAAGGTGGTCTGGATATCGAGGGACGTCGGAATTTCGACGTGGCTTGACGAGGTCCGAGTTCGCAAGAAGACTTCGATCTGGTCCCGCTTCTTTTGGTAACCCTGTAATCCTTCTCGTGGTCCGACCCAGAGTCCATTCGGTGCATGATCGACCCACTGAAAGGGGGTCAGAGCCGAAGGGGTCAACATTTACTCCTACGATTATTATGGATAGAGAGTCTCAATATCACTCCTAAAAAAAAAAAACTTCGTACCAACTAAATATGATAAAGTAATCAAAATCTCGTTTCTCTAAATCAATATGTAAAAAATCTTATAAAAGGTAATATCTAATAATGTTCTATAACTTAAACCAAGGGAACCATGTGTGATCCTGGCACAACAAATAAAATATATCTGATCAAATATAGACGGTTAGGGTATGAAGTAGTAAATGGGACGGGACGAGGGAAAGGGGAAACCATTGTCAAAGGTACACAATCAGATACAGACAAAAGATATGTCTAAGTAAACATAATAAAAAATCTCAGATGTATATTCACTATACTACATTATAGACAGAAATAGACTGAAGAGAATCATACTATTAGAGATCCAGGTAGGTACAACAACGTTTACCGTTATAAAAAGAAAAATCCCGGATCGTTATAAGGGAATATCCGGGTCCACCGCGTCACCATTTCTTAGACGGACGGTTTTGTCCTCTACGTTCTCTACGATCAATCTAGGGACCTAACCCTGCTAGGGGACCTTACCCTTTCCCGTTGGGTGAGGTCATAAGATTGGACCTTTTAAGGTACCTGTCTCCTCGGACCGTCTGATGTCAGGCACCTCAGTATTTCTCAGTCGTTGTCGTGTCACGTGTTATAAGATAATATATATATATATACTGTGTAGTAAAAATAGGTAAGCAGACAGCTACCTGTGAGTCGAACGAAGATACAGAACCGATAACGTTTATCAGGAGGATACTTGTGACCACAAACTCATAAAAAAACTTAATCTTCAAAGTAGGAAAGACCTATAAAGGGGTTCTCACCCTAACGGCCTAGCACGCGACAAAAGGTGCCACCGACATGGTTTAATGTAAGGGATATTACTCCCAATACACACAATCAGCGAGTCAGCACGGGTTAAGAAACGTCGGGGTACCTGACATCGGGCGGTCCGAGGAGACAGGTACCCTAAAAGGTCCGTTCTTACGACCTCATCCAACAGTAAAGGAAGAGGTCCCCTAGAAGGACTGGGTCCCCAGTTTGGGTCTAGAGGACGTAACGTCCGTTTAAGAAATGACAGACTCCGTGGTCCTTCGGGTGTCACTCCTAATAACTCTCCTAATTTACATTATTGCGGACTGTCCGACAAGGGGGTTTCTCGACGTGTGTACAGCCTGGAGGAGAGACTTTCCTGAAAGGACAGGAAGAGTAAATTTTAGTATTGTGAAGTGGGAGAACCAGGAGGGGTAGGGAGCAGACAGAAACGAAAACAGGTATCTTGTGTAGGTAACAACCGATTGTTTCCTATCGTCACTCGTGTGGAGGTAGATTGCATCATGTATAAGACGAGCAAATAAATAACAGAGACGGACAGTGGTCTTTCGTTCCTACCAAACAGACAAGACAAATAGTGAAATCAAGGATTTTCTTACGGATCGTGTCTTATCCGCACGTCATCCTTGAGTGACATGCTTGTTTGTTCATTTCCTTTTACAAAGTACACAACCGAAACGTAAAAGTCTTGACGTAATACAAGAATCTCAAAGGTCATTCGGTTTAAACAAAGATTTATACGTTAGGTACTTATGTCAGAGTGTGTTTTCTTTATTAGTGATGTACTTATGATTTATTTTTATGTGTTTATTAACGTTGGTTTTTTCCCGGAGGAAGTCGTAGAAATAGGACGAAGAATCACGATCACTCGGTGACAAACGAGAAAGTCTAGATTGGATATAAATCAGTGCCCGTATCCGTATAAATTTATATCATTATCATACTCTTGTTTGTAAAGACGTCGTGAATCGATATGCAGTTCGTGTCAAGATTTGTGATCCATGTGATTGAGTGACAGATTTTGTAGTCGTATTCTGTCCACGATAAAAATGGCGTTACATATCTATTCTTCCCGAACGATCTATCGAGTCGCCATTGTTTAGATGGACGGTTCATCCTCTGGACACAAGTTCTACACCAGAGTTAGGGACCCAACCCTGTCTGTTCGAACCACCCGATATCAGGTGTCCCAGGGTTCTCTCAACCTACCCCGAAACACCGGATTGTTGTTGTTATCTTATTTTTTTTTATCACTCCGTCTCAACGATAAAGACATCATATATTTACCTAGTATGATCTGGATAATCGAGTGTTACACGAACAAGGTAAATTTTATACAACATAAATCCATGTGGAACTATAAATTTGAGTCTGAGGTAGACAAGAAAGGTATAGGCAAAGTTTAATCGAGTCTCGAAATTAAAGTGAAGTAAATGACCAAAAATTAGAACAGAAGTCAGAGGAAGGAGAGCCCTCGACTTGACTTACGGGAGTTTTACGGAAAGAGATTACCACGTACTAAAACGAGACGGTCGTAGAGGGGTCGAGTAGTGTCAGAGACGTCAAGAGAGACCCTATTCCCCGTCCCACTGCAGAGGACAAGGAATAGGGCCTCCAGTCAAGATTAATACTCCACGGTGGTCGGAGGAAACTTAAAGGATAACGTGATGATAAACTAACGAACGAGTAAACATGGTGTTTTACTTAGTAAAGGGTCATTCACCCCCACACTCTTCCACCCCTCTCCTGTTGAAGTTCGTAAGACATTTTACTTGGCTATGGGTTCCTTCAATTCGTTCTCTTTGTTAACGACAAAAAACCTATCAAACGACTGTGAAATTTTGGTTAACAAGTTGAAGATATTCAGAAACCAAAGAGCATATAACGAAGGGACCATCAAGTCGACCATTTCTTAGGTGGACGTTACGTCCTCTTGGGCTAGGCTGAGGACCCGGTCCTTCTAGGGGACCTCTTTCCTATCTAATGGGTGAGGTCATAAGAACCCGAAGAGACCACGAGTCGACCATTTCTTAGACGGACGTTACACCCTCTGGACCCAAGCTAGGAACCCAACCCTTCTAAGGAACCTCTTCCCTTGCGATGGGTGAGGTCATAAGACCGGACCTCTTAAGGTACCTGTAAAATTTTGGTTAACAAGTTGAAGAAATGTAAAGGTAAAAGAGCATATAATTTACTATCATCAGGGGTGGAAAGATGGAGTACACAGACTTTAGATCATAATACCCTCTCAGATGTATTAGTATGACTCAATATTGTTATGAAGTGTCCATATCTGACTAAAGGTCGAGTGGTTCTTGAACAATTCATCCCAACAAAGGATCTAAGTATTTCAAAGTCTACACTGGGAATGGATAGGTCACTGAGGGGTCGAGTCGAGGTGTGAGGGACCGTTCTTCTCGGGTTTCCATATTACCGTCAGGTGATTGAGAAAAGGTATAAAGTCTTTACGATTGCCCTTAGTATATAAAGGGGTTATTTTAGTCTGAAATTAACGAAAACCACCCTTAATATAGTTGATTTTAACCATGAATAACCTTTTGATTAATAGGGAATTATTTACATTGAATTATCTGTATTGGAGAACTTTGAGACCCTCAAATACCCCCCTTTTCAATAATTTCCTTTGAAATTACCACTTTACTTCTTCCTAAACCTGGTGTCTCTAGGGGTGCACAGTATCTGTTCCTTTCACCTCGGGTTTCTTCGTTCAACATGGGACTTTGATGGGAAGAAGAAGTAGTGAGGATAGACTCTAATACCGGGTGGATAGGAGACATAATTTTTAGTCTCTGTAATGAAACGGTTTTTGTCCAGACATATTAGTTTCGACACTAAAAAGGTCATCAGTATATACCTACACTCTCAACCTGGTATTTCTTCCGACTTAACTACGAAAACTTGATAACATGACCTCTTCTGAGAACTCTCAGGGAACCCCACGTTCCTCTAGTTTAGTGAGTTAGGATTTTCTTTAGTTGGAACTTATAAGTAACCTTCCTGCCTACAACTTCGACTTCGACTTCGATGTCATGCAACCGGTAAATTCTCGGTTGAGTAACCTTTTCTGGGACTACGGTCCTTTCTGACTCCTGTCTTCTTCGTCCACTGTCTCCTAATCTGCCAACTTATAGTAGTGGTCTCAAAATCGTTTGAGACCCTCCATCACTTCCCGTCCCTTCGGACCGTACGACGTCAGGTACCCCAGCCTTTCTCCACCTGTGCTGAATCACTGAGTTGTCGTTGTTGGGAGAAGGTCACAATGTGCGATCACAGGATCGGAGACGAAGGGGGAAGGTATACGGGAGACTTGACGTTGGTTTCAGTGGAAAAGTCATACTCGTGGAGCAGAGGGGATTCCCCAGGAGAAAGAGACTACAGAGGGGTAGCGACAGTCCTATCTGCGTGAAAAGACAACCGTGGACTCCGAGAAGTACTAGACCGGAGTCGCAGGAAATTCCACGTAGAAGCCGAGAGCGGTGTAAATTACTGAAAACCAGGGACTTACGAGGTCCGGAAGAATGGTAGGGAGATACAGAAATTTGTTTGACTAGAGACGTCTCAGGAAGGAGGTGGACAGTTAAATTGTGTAGGGAGTTCCAAGTCGATGTAGTGTGGAGGAGGTCTTCGGAAACGATGGACATGAAGAAGTGAGGTCTTTCCTGATTCACGGGTGAGACCCGTGGAGTCGTGGGGTGTGAAGGTAGGGTGTACCTTCAATGGTGTAAGGGTAGAGGAGCCATCTGTCCGTAAACAGTTTACTTGTACTCAAGGGGTTCTAGAGTACCGTCTCCTCTCTGTTTACAGTCTAGAAGAGGACCGAGGTCCCGAGGAACACCACATCTTGTGACTTCACGAAACTTTTTAGAGTTCCAGACCGAAAAGGGAGGTACCTCCAGTGTAAAACTCTCCCCTTTTTTTAGGTTATATCTTAAATAATTTCCTATGAAAATCCTGAAGGGACGACCATGTCACCTATTCTTAGGTGGACGGTCACGTCTTCTGTGTCCAAGTTATGGACTAGACCCTTCTAAGATGTACCCGTGGTGTTGTTCGGTGGTGTTACTCTTCGGACTCGTAGTGTAGATCTCTCATCGGGACTGAGCGACTTTGATCCCTTCCAGGAGTTCGGTACTACTTCTGGATCACGTCGGTTTTTATTTAAAAAAAATTACAATTTACCATTAAAATCCTGATGGGCCCTCCTTCTTCCGTACGACAATCCTAGTAGACTCAGACAGGAGGTCTGACCTTTGGGATCCTCTCGAAATTCCTGTTCTGGGGTCTCATCTTTGTGGAAGTCCGTCTACATGTCTCTCATCGAGACGGTGTTTATGACGAGTCCACGTTTGTTCCGGTCTTTCTGGGGTAGTGAGTACGCTCTCTCATGGGTCTTTTCCTAAGTCCTTCACGCCAGGGGTAATACGGTCAGAGTGAGTTTCCCACAGAAGGAGGTCGGAGAGACGAAAGACTCTGGACTATTCATGTCACGGTCCGTCCCTGTGGTCATCGATGAGAAGAGTGGACGAATGTCTATGTCTCGACGACGGGTGGTTCCGGAACCGTGGATTTCTCGGACCTGGGTTGAAATCTTGGAGGTCCAGAACCGGGAGTCGACGACGAAATTCCTTGGTTTTTAGTTTTCTTTTGTTTGTTGATATTGTTCAGTCTCCTAGGGGGAGTCGAATATTAGTCCTCTGGGTCACGAACGTTATGAATCTCTACGATACGAATTAAGATTTTCCAGAACATCCAGAAGTATCTTGGCAAGTGGAAGTCGAAGAAGTCGCAATGACCAGCCCCGTATCTGAACCTAATGACACTATAACTTACCAAACGGAACCTTTGCTTGTCTCTAGTAAGACAGTAAAAACTCTGACGTAGGTTCATAACGTAAAGCCTAAGAAAACAACTGGTACTACCGATGAGGTAAAGAAGACTCCCTAAGGACGGGTGTCATCATCTATATTTCCAGTAGACTCAATTTAAGTGGGTAAGGTCAGGTAAAATCAAGTGACTAAGGATCTTACAACCTGCAAGTGACAACGGTAGAGGACAAACTGGTGAAGGTTAAACGGAACTAAGTACCTGGGTTGTAAGGTCCAAGGATACGTTATAACGAGAAATGTCGTAACCTGGAACGAAGATAGTGGTCAGTATAGGTGTTGACCCATAACAAAAACGAAACCGAGGTAGGGAAGTAAAAAAGACCTCAATGAAGAGGTGACTAGAGGTCATCGTATAACCCGTGGATGACTGGACCCCTCAAGGAGAAAACCATAGGATAGTAAAACGGAAAAGTATGACAAGTACCCCAAGAGTTCCGTTCTTATGACTTCACCAAACGGTAAGGGAAGAGGTCCCTGAGAACTCTCAGGGAACCTGACTTTCCTCTAGGTTGGTCAGGTAAGATTTCCTCTAGTCTTCCGACAGAAAAGTGGAACGAATATAAAAGGAAACAACACGTCTTCGAAAATTAAAATTAATCTAGGGTAAACAAATAAAAACGAAAATAAAGGTCTTAAGACCCTCCACCTAGTATCTCCTAGGACGACACTAAATACAGACTCTCACAAAACGGATACAAGAGGAGATCCTCAAAATATCAAAGACTAGAATGTAAATCTAGAAATTAGGTAAAACTCAAATAAAAACACA
>SJYO01042875.1:4197284-4419331 GCA_006410555.1 Capra ibex | reverse complement strand
TCCTTTGGTCTTAACTTTCTCTGTGTACATGGGGTTACAAGTAGTGTCGCGACAAATATTATCGGTCCTGTACCTTTGTTGGATCTACAGGTAGTCGCCTACTTACCTATTCTTTCGACACCATGTATATGTGTTACCTCATAATGAGTCGGCAATTTTTCTTAAGTAAACTTAGTCAAGACTACTCTACCTACTTTGACCTCGGTTAATATGTCTCACTTCATTCGGTCTTTCTTTTTGTGGTTATGTCATATGATTGTGTATATATACCTTAAATCCTTCTACCGTTACTGCTGGGACATACGTTCTGTCCTTTTTTCTGTGTCTACACATATTGCCTGAAAACCTGAGTCTCCCTCTCCCTCTCCCACCCTACTAAACCCTCTTACCCTTAAGATTGTACATATGACAGTACATTCTTAACTTAGCGGTCAGGTACAGACTGCATCCCACCTCGTACGAACCCCGACCACGTACCCCTACTGGGTCTCTCTACAACACCCCTCCCTCCACCCTCCCCCCAAGTACAAACCCTTGCGTACATTCTTAATTTCTACAATTTTAAATTTTTTATTTTTTATTAAATTTTTTTTTATTTACGAACCTTTTTTTTATTTACTTATTTCCTCTAGTCGGGACCCTAAAGAAACCTTCCTTACTACGATTCCGACTTTGAGGTCATGAAACCGGTGGAGTACGCTTCTCAACTGAGTAACCTCGTCTGATTACGACCCTCCCTAACCCCCGTCCTCCTTTTCCCCTGCTATCTCCTACTCTACAGACCTACCGTAACGGCTGAACTACCTGCACTCAAATTCACTTGAGACTCTCTACCACTACCTGTCCCTCCGGACCGCACGACGCTAAGTACCCCAGCGTTTCTCAGCCTGTGCTGAGTCGTTGACTTGACTTGACTTGACTATCAATTAAGCGTTATAAAAGGCAGGCGTTATAATCCTGGATACGGTTGGGACCTGTTAGCTGTTAACGTAAACATTACAATAGAGAAAACGTTTTACTCTTTTTGGTTTCGATTTTCAACGAATTACTTGAAGGACTCTAGACTAATTTCAAACCTTCAAGAGACACATGGTTGTTTCGGTAGTCACACTTTACAGTTTTGAATGGGGTGGGACGACACGATACAATATGTTCAACGGATTGAAGAGACTATAAGTAAAAGGAGTAGAGATTTTCCCTCTAATTTTTTATGATAAGAGTGTGTTGATAACACTTTTCTTTACTAAAGTACATGGACCATGTTATTACCCGGGAGTGACATGAACTATGGATCTTGAATTCCTGGGACCAGAAGAATGAGGTCTAAGGGGTAGGAAAAAAAAGTTTTTTTTTATAGCCTCATATCAACTAAATGTTACAACACAACGAAAGAAGACACGTTGTTTTACTTAGTCGATATGTATACGTATATAGGAGAAGGAAAATCTAATAGAAGGGCACATCCAGTAGTGTATCATAACCCGAAGAGAGGGGTACGACGTGTCATTCCGGAATGACCAAAAGATAAAATAAGTCTCAAGACACATATACAGTTGGGGTTAGAGGGTCAAATGAGGAGTGAGGGGAAAGACTAACAAGACCGAGCTTGTACGAGACTCTGAAACTATTTAATAAACCAGGAGACCCGATATTAAAAAGGTAGATATTTCCTCCAAGATCACTGGAATATGTTGGAGAGGTTTAGAGTCAAGGGAGTTGAGATTTAACCCTCTTTATTAATGTCAAAGAAGGAATATCCCAATAAGACTCCTCACTTCATCTTCTACGAACCTTTCGCACATTTTGTCATGAACCGTGTGTAGGTTGTGATTTTTATTTAATTGATAATGGTGACACCAATAACGATTACAATTATAATAATCAGGGGGAGCGGCAACATTTTACCCTATATATGGGAGAATGAACCATTTCCCTAGTTTTAAGTCAAGATAAACTTAGTTTCTCTCTTTTATTTTAAAGATATAAAAATGGTGGTTTTGGAGGTGTGAGTGAGTGGGAAGAAGAAGAAGAACGGGAACTGGAATTTTTTAGTATCTAAGAGTCTGGATTTATTCAAATGTCTCCGAGAGCTGAACTGGACAGGAGGATAAAGGATAAAGAGAAATGTTGTAGAGGTGGTTCACCGTCCATGAACTTACGGAGAGGGCTACCCCTGGAGTGGTGGAACAGGTCATCGAGTGAGACTTGTGTTAAGACACAAAATTCGAGAGAACATACTTCGGTCTGACGTTCAGTGTCATCGAAGAAGGAAGCAGAGTGAAAATGGGAAGTCAAGATCGACTCAGGTGTCTTCAGTGACTCTTAAACGTCCTCGGTTCGGAGTTGTTGTAAAAAGAGGTCTGACATTGTTTGAGCTTAGCATAAACAACCAGTAAAAAAAGGGAAGGAGAAAGACCTTTTTTTTAGAATTCATGTAAAGTGGTAAGCTTTTCTAAAAAAAAAAGGAGGGGCAGACGACCAAGGGTGACCCTATTTTTCGTTATTTTTCAGTGTTTCTTCATATCCAAACGGAAGACCGAAACAGTGAATCTGCTTATCGTGGCATTTTTTGCCACTTACGATAGCCAATTTCGCCTGAGGAAGGAGAGGGACCATGCAAAGTAGCTCAAGACTACGTTCCCCAAACCTGTCCTTTTGGAAAAAGACTTCTACCTATTCAACCACCCAATTTCTAAAACGTAATTTTTGTCTAAGACCAATATTATAGAAGGACTGTCAACGTAAAACGGTGGGGTCAAAACCCTCTGGATATTTATTTAGAGCCCCCGTGGTGTCAACCTATCTCCTATAGACCCTTGGAACACTCCATAGACGGTTAGTCCTGTACTATTTTTCCTTGTCAAGACTCGACCGGGGACGTCGAGAGTTCCCCAGAAAGACGTAAGAAAGACGGAGGGGCGGGGGTCGTAGTCACGGGGGAAGAGAAGAAAAAGTACAAGAAACACAAAGGTTAGTCGAAGGGTTAGACCGTGACCGAAGTGCTTCAGCCACACTTCTCTGTTGTACTCCCCCAGAACATTATAAAGTGTGAAAAGTTACTTTTTATACGACCAACCTTTGTAATTATAAATTAGCGTCTATTTCACAGACTTTTCAATGTCCTCTTAAAAGGTAATTCTAAACCTCTATGAGTCTTACATATGAGTGAAACAATCTTTTGGAATAGCCCACTCTTCTGTCGCACACCATAATACTTCTCTGCGACCCCGTCTCCGACACCCCGATTTAGAGACCAGGGCGACCCCCGACTTTCACTTGACACTCGGACCTCGTTCGTGTTGCGTTCCTTCTCAAGGACCTAGGTCCCGCACAGAATCTGGTCGTGTTCGTTGCAATCCTTGACTTTCCTCCAACAACCTGGAATCCAGTCCCGTCCAGTCCGTCTCCGGCCTACAGACTCTACTGAAACTTGGAAGGAGGACACTCTTACCATCGGGTTACCTTGTTATTATTTGGTATTCGATTTTCCATGGAAACACGACGTTATATATCATATTTCGTAGAAGAGTGGATAATAGAGTAACCTGTGAGGTAGTACCTTCTTACTATACTTAGGAAAATGCCTCCTCCAATGTCTTGGAGTTTCTCCATTTGACTAAACGGGTTCCAGTGTCTCATCTACATTCCAATCCAAACCTGACATCAGAAAGACTGATGTTTGAGTCACAAGAAACGTGATTTCGTAAAAAAAAAAAGATAGTCCCTTTTCTCCTTGTCCAGAAAACACCCCTTCTACTATCACTACTACTACTACTTTTTTCACTACGACTTTATAATCGTGAAAGTAATAGAAGTATAAAGATGGTTCACAGTTCAGATACAATCTATGAAAGACACTTAGGAGAGTAAATTAGACATATTATCGGCATTTTATGTAATAATGATAATAATAATAAGGTAAAATGTCTACTAGTTTGTCCGAGTTTCTCCATTTTATTGCACGGGTTCTAATATATTCTCTAATAACTTCGGATCAAGACCTCCGTAAAAAATTTGAAAACGTGAAAATAAGTTGTTGTCTTTTTCCTTTTTTTCACCCTCCACCCACTTCTCCTCCTAAATTCCAACTCTCCACACCTCAAGTCTCCGTCAGTCCTTTTAACTAAATGTAAGTATTAGGAAAATCTTGAAGTAAGTAAAGCCCCACGAGTATTCAGTTGACCTTTGATTGTCCTCAGACCTCAACTCCTTTCTGGGACCTCCGTCTGGACGTCTCGGTCACACAGGGTCCGTACGTGGTTCATGGCGCACGTACGTTAAGGTCATATGTTTTCCCGTCCAACCCACCCCTAGGACTTTTCTCCGGATTTAAACATTTCTAAAAGATTCTAGAACCCTTGACGGTATAGTCGTCTCACGTCCTCCGACCTAATGTTACTCACACCTCAGTGTTCCCCTTCCCTCCCTGTCTATGGTCGTTTAACACCTCTTCACACGTCAGTTCCTAGTACCACCTTATTACCGAATTTCCTAATAGTTCCCTGAAGGAAGGAGGTGAAGAAAATTCTATTTGTGAAGGTACCCGATACCTTCCTAAGTCTCCTCTCCCTCTCTACTTTCTATATCCTCTCTCTTCTTTATTAGTTATCACGTTAACTTCCGTCATAACCTCCGAACACGAAGTCTTTCTTCCCAGTGAAAGGAGATTCTGAGGTCCGTGTTATTTCTAAACTTAGTCACGTACTTAGTATACACTAAAGACCTCCCCCTGTTCGAGTCCCATACTGGTTCCATCTGAATCCAATCTTAAGACTAAGAGAGTGAAAGAGAGACTAGAACTTATCTAGTTAATTAGAGAGACTCGGAGTCAAAGGTGTAGGCACTTTTTTTCTACGTTTTGGCTCTACAGGAGTGACATAACAAGGTTTCGTCTCTCGGGGTTTGAACAAACCAAGTGTCTAAGAAATCATAGAAACATCAAAAGGTGTCCCGGGGATTCGGTTTTATTTATGGGTTCTCAAGGTACACAACTCATCAACCCAAGTTTGTTAAAGTTTTCATACACACAGGATAGTAAAATATGTGTATTAAACTTTCTTTCTATTAAAATAACAAAGTCAGAATTGTGTTAGTGACTTAATAAGTACCCCACACACCGCGATACCTGTGACACACGTACGCACGTGAGACTTAACGAAGTCAGTACAGGTGGGGAAACTCTGGAATACCTGACATTGGGTGGTACGAGGACACAGGAACCCTAAGAGGTCCGTTCTTATGACCTAGCGCAACGGTACGGGAGGGGGTCTCCTAGAAGGTCTGGGCCCTTAACTTGGGCAAAGAGGACGTCGAGGACGTGACGTCCACCCCAGAAATGGTGATCGCGGTGGACCCTTTGGGTATATACCTGTGACATGTCGAAGAGTTTAGTGTTAGTCAAAGTCACGGCCGTGGGTCGAAAGGACAAGGTGAAACCAGAAACGTCAATGAACGAAACAATAATGTCGTTGAGTGATTTGGGGTCGTAGTGGACATTTCATTCAGGGGATGTATACTTGTCTAAGGTAAAGTTCTCACGTAAGTGCCTCAGGCCAAACAAGAATTCAGTTTGTCTCAATCGGATCTATAGGTCGATTGTGCCAACCGACATATCATGACATGACATTATCTAAATGGTATGAAAAGTGTGTTTATTACGTATTTTTAGTTCATGTTTTTATTCTTTTGGTAAAAATTAGAACGTCATTACAATAGAACTTTTCCTGACATCGTATCATCTTGTCGACTGTATGCCCCATCCTAATTCACTTGTCCGTTCTTCCCAATGACGGACCTCCTCCCAGACGTCCACCCTCCACCGTCCCAAAGGTTGTAGAACTCGAACTCTCTTTCTACGACGTCATGCCATAGGAGATGTCATAGCTTTCATGTGTTCTCGTGTTGGCGCACCTCTCCTATGTGTGTGCGCTGTCACATGCGGTCTGCACACTTGATTGAATACGCGGACCTGAATGTTTGTGTGCAAGTGCAGAGACTTTCGAGTGTTGAACTTCCAAACATGCATCCCCGGAATGACATACACCGTAGTATCCTTCCTGACACCGTACTAGACTACGACTTTATTAGGTCCCATAAACCGTCTAGAATTTATAGGGACTCAAAGAGGGATTTCACACTTTATAGAGAAGTACGGGGAAATTCAAAAGACGTGACGGGTGGGGGGTGGTTCTTGGAACTGTGTTAAACCCTTGGTATTAAGATTTCTAATTTAATTTATTATATACATATTGTACATAATATACGCTAAGGAATAGTTAATGTTTAGGGTTGTCTTTTTCCGTTTCCTACAATGTCCGTTTATAGTCTTCTCTTTTGGGATTACGATCCTGTTCGGATTTGATCTTCCTCCGAGGGGATCTACAATCTCTTTATGTCTAGTTTTATCGTTACTTTATTGTAAAAACGGGTTGGTTACGTACTTTTAATTTCTAACTAAGGTAAATCCTCGACCGTTCCCCCCCATCCTTTTATTTACAGAATATAACGGTCTCTCTTATATTTAACGACATCGTAAAAGTCTTTAATTTGATCTTTCTAGATTATTTTAAATTTTTGACATATGGAAATGGTACCTTTAGGGTGAACCTTCTTAAGTCGTGAGTCTTGATTTGTGTTATCACATGTACTTATCACTCATCTCCTAGAAATAATCTATTAACAAATAATATTGTATTTTGTCAGACCTTTGTTGGACTTACAGGTAGTTATCATCTTATTAAGAATACGTAGATAGGATACCTCTCAACAAATCAATAATTTTCCTACTTAAAATATACACATAACTGTCTTTCCTTTCAGACTCTATATAACAATCACCTTTTCAATTTACACCTCATTTACCCGTATTTTCTATAACGAAAAAACATTTCTTCATCTTATTTTTCTTTGAACACAATTATGTTCGTATACCGTTTCGGTCCATCCTGTTTTAGATTGTGTGACTCAACAACTATGAATAATGTTACACACACAACACCTCCCACCCCCATGTTTGTGTCTTCCCTATTAATGAACATAACAGGTATAAGTATAGACTCATCAACCCGTCCATAAAGAGATAGTTCGTCGTACGTGACGGGAAGTATTCAACTTGTCTTTTGAGTTATTTCATAGGGGGATTTTCTATGTAAACCATATGGATTGTGGCACGGATCGTGTAAATTCTGACGGGAACTCTTCGAATGTCAGACAACCCGACTTCTAGTTGTGTAAAACTCTCTCTCTCTCTTCCATTCACCTTCCTCTACCACGGTCTGTCTGAATTAAAACTGTTTCTTACCCATTCGGTAGATGAATCCTTCTCTCCTTCGACTCCTGAACACCCCTTGCTTTCACCGAGTCCGACGTCACGTCTCAGTTATCCTCTATTTACCTCCCTAATAGCAAGTCGGTAGGAGGGACCCACCAAAGTTTTAAGTAGAAAGACTTCCGTCGTCAGACCCGAGTTCGTGGAGTCTTTCGGAGAAGTCCTGGACTAAGGAAGTAAAAAGTCTCGACACAGATTCTACGTGTCCGTCTACTCGGGCAAGGGGATGTAGAACGACATAGAGAAGACAAAATCGACACGAGTCTCCGGTTGACAGGAATGGGTAGGGGAGGTGCAGGACGGAGTGGCTATTTCTCTTTACAGCCTGAGGTTGGTTGACGTCGTGGACGTCGGACTGGGAGGAAGGGGCGGAGAATAGGGTGTCTGGTGGGAGACGGGGCAGGAGAACAGTCGTCGGTCGTCTGGTCCCGAGGACCCGGTCGTGACGGAGACGGAGGGATCTGTTACCAGGAACGTCTCTGTCTTCCCAGTCTACCGTCCCGGCGACCCGACCCTAGGGTGTTCGACACGGGATCAAAAGGTCCTATTCGACAGTCCTCAACGGAGTTACGTCAGGGGGAGGAAGAAGAGGGGTTTAGGGTAAAGACTCGGACTTCTCCCCCGAAACGGTCGGAGGTCCTCTTCGGAGAACGGGTCCCTTTCGGTCCGGACTCTTCGACGGTAACCAGGGGTAACAGACACAGGACCCGGGTGACGGTTCCGAGTCCGCAGAACCGACTTCTACACCTTTCCGGGACAAGACTAGGGTAGACGAGTCTCAACCCCCTTCTTCGGTCCAGAGGTGGGGGAAAGGAGAGGGGGGCTTGGGACTCGAGATACCTACTCACCGAAAAGTCTGTACTTTTTGGCCTCGGGACAGTTTGCTCAGAAGAACGAACTGTTTCTATCTTAGATTTATATCTTTCGATGTCGATCTGAGGTGTCTACTCGTGCGTTGGGGAGTGGGGGGTAGACCGTGTGTCGAAACCCCCCAAAGGAAGGGGTACCGTGGATCGGGTCATGGGTCCTGTGTCCTCTTCCAGTCGTTTACACGACAACTTGGCTGGAGGACTTAGGACGACTTGTGGAGAGGGGATGGACGGTTCTCCTCGACATGTCTGTAGGGGTATTCTGGGTGACTTCGACGGGACCCGGAGAGTAAAAGTTAGGGGTGTATCGAAACCGGGGAAGGGATGTCTCTAAGGATATCACGGAGGGGAGTACCGAGTCTACCACTTCTTAGACGGACGTCATGACCTCTGGACCCAAACTAGGGACCCAACCATTCTCGGGGACCTCTTCCCCTTCCAATGGGTAAGGTCATAAGAACACACCCTTTAGGGTACCTGTTTTCTCCGACCGTCCGATGTCAGGTACCCCAGTATCTCTCAGCCTGTGTTGACTCACTGATGTGGAAGATATCTCTAAGTACAACTACATACCGTCTTTGGTTGTGTCATAACACTTCGTTTATAAGAGGTTAATTTTTATTTAAGAGGTTAAAAAAAATAATTTACGGTGGTCGAAGTTTCTTTGTAGGGACTCTACCCTCACCCACTGATTCCGTATATAAAAAGGAAAGGTACACAGTCTGTGACATAAAGGTGAACAGGTTGGGAATGTTATAGTTCGCACACACACACACACACACACACACGTGAATCAACGAGTCAGCACAGACTGACAAACGGTGGGTTACCGGACGTCGAGTGGTCCGAGGAGACAGGTACGACCTAAGAGATCCGTTCTTACGACATCACCCAACGGTACGGGAGGAGGTCCCCTAGAAGGGTTGGGTCCCTAGTTTGGGTCCAGAGGGGGTAACGTCCACCTAAGAAATGGTAGACTCGGTGGTCCCTTCGGGTAGTTCCTATATTAATGAGGGTAAAATATCTTCACTTGTGACTCCGTTTCTCCAATTGACTGAGTGGGTTCCGGAACGAGGAGTCCAGGTAAAGGGACAGGGTCTCTTACGGTGCCCTACCACTTCCCCCCTAAGTACGCCGATCCGGGGTGACTACCGGACCCAAAGGGGACCTAGTAGGTGGAATCCTCGAGGTCTTGTGAGGACACCAAATTGTTTCTAACCATCTTAGTATTAAGAGCTTTGACTTTTCATAAGGTTCTCTCGTGCTTTGGGTCAGAGGACAAAGATTCTTCTATTACACCGGGAGTCTCACACACAACCAAAGGATCCCGACAGTATTTTTTTAGCGGTGTCCGAACCCCCGAATTATTCTGTCTTCAAATAAGAGAGTGCCCAGACTTGAGTTCACCAACCGTTCCGGCACGAGGGGAGTCTCCGACATTCCCCTCGGAGAAGTGCCGGAGGAGCGACGACCACGAGAGGTCGTCAGGAACCGAACATCCAACGACAACAACGGGTCAGTGATTCAGTACGGGTCGAGAAGTACTGGAGTACCTGACGTTGTGCGGTCCGAAGGGACAGGAAGTGACAGAGGGTCTCAAACTAGTTTGAGTAAAGGTAACTCAACCACTAAGGTAGGTTGGTAGAGTAGAAGACAGTGGGGGAAGAGGAGGACGGAAGTTAGAAAGGGTCGTAGTCCTAGAAAAGGTTACTCCACCGAGAAGTGTCGTCCACCGGTTTCATAACCTCGAAGTCGTAGTCAGGAAGGTTTTTTATAAGTCCGAACTAAAGGAAATCATAACTGATCAAACTAGTAGAAAAACAGGTTCTCTGAGAGTTCTCAGAAGAGGTTGTGGTATTAAACTTTCGTAGTTAAAAAACCGTGGGTCGGAAGAAATGTCAGGTTGAGAGTATAGGTATGCACTGATGACCTCTTTTGTATCGAAACTGTTACACCTAGAAACAGTCGTTTCACTACAGAAACGAAAAATTATCCGACAGACCAAAACAGTATCGAAATGAAGGTTCTTCGTTCGTAGAAATTAAAGCACCGATGTCAGTGAGAGACGTCACTTAAATCTCGGGTTCTTTTAGACGGTGACAAAGGTCAAAAGGGGGTAGGTAAACGGTACTTGAATACCTTGGTCAACGGTGCTAGAAGAGAAAAACTTACTCAAGATTCGGTCGAAAAAGTGAGAGGAGAAAGTGGGAGTAGTTCTCTGAGAAATCTTATCTGAATACCTGTACTCTCCCTTCCTTTCCCACTCTACATACCTCTCTCATTGTACCTTTGAATGTAATGGTATACATTTTATCTGTCGGTTACCCTTAAACGACATACCGAGTCCTTTGAGTTTGTCCCCGAGCGATAGTTAGATGTCCCCACCCTACCCCGTCCTCTACCCTTCCTCCAAGTTTTCCCTCCCCTATATACATATGATACCGACTAAGTACAACTCCAACTGTCTTTTATTGTTTTAAGACATTTCTTTAATAGGAAGTTAATTTTTTTTTTCCGAGAAATCAAGGAGAGAAAGACCGAACACCCATGTAGTGGGGTTAAAGACGGAGACAGAAGTGTCCCGATAGAGTGTCCCGATAGACACGGATACAGAAACGCAGACTGAGAACGAGTGGAAAGAGAAGATATACTTCTGTGGGCAGTAACCTAAATTCCAGATGAGGTTAGTCACACTGGATTAAAATTGGTCTAATATAGACGTTTCTGAGGTGAAAGTTTATTCCAGTGTAAGATCCAACCCACTTGTACTTGAGAGGCCCTCGTGACAACTTGGGTCGTGTCTACCGTGTCGTACCACGGTCCTCGCACCTGAGTCCTCAGTCCGACGGACCCTGAAATTAGGGTCTAGACGGTGAGTGAGTGAGACACTGGATCTCTTTACGAATTGGAGAGACTTAGAGTCACAGGAGTCGACAATTTTTCTTTTTTTTTTTTTTTCCTATTATCCGACCAACCCTCTTCGGTCGGACGTGTCTGGAATCGGGATACGTACCGCGTGTCATGCATGAGCTTGCACTCGAGAGAAGGGACGTAGAACCACCCCTCCCTGTTCCCGCGACTTCACTCCGACGGTCCCTCTTTAGGAGATAGTGAAAGGTGACACCCTTCTACCTGTTCAATAATTTGAGAGACTCGGAATTGATGGAGTACATAACCCAACTGGTATTTCAAACAAGTTCAAAAAGTATGAAAGGATTTTTTTTTTTTTTCTTTAAAACCCCGTTGGCTTTTCTTATCTCTATAATTAACATAGACGAAGTACCCAATGTCACTGGTCGTGTTCTTCATTAAACCTATTCCATAAATTCTTATAGAACGTACATCCTATAGTAAATACACATCTTAGATTTATTATTATGTTTACTCATGTGTACCTTTTGTCTTTGTCCGAGTTTATATCTTTTTCACGTCGCACAATCACCGAGTAAGTACAGATGGAAAAAAACGTTGGGGTACCTGATTTCGAGTGGTCCGAGGAGACAGATACCTTAGAGGTCCGTTCTTATGACCTCACCTATTGGTAAGGGAAGAAGTCCCCTAGAAGGGTTGGGTCCCTGACTTGGGTCCGGAGGACGTAACGTTTATCTGCAAAATGACAGACTCGACGGTCCCTTCGGGGTTCGTATCTTTTGTTTGATCGTTAATGGTTTCCACTCTCCGTTTAGTCGTCATCCTCTAATTCTCTATGTTTGATGATACATACTTTCTCTATTCGTTACTCCTATATTGTATATCGTGTCCCCTACCACCGGTAATACAATATTATTACAAATTACCTAATATTAGACATTTTTATCAGTGACACGATATGTGGACTTTGATTGTATTTTGACATTCAGTTGATATGAAGTTTTTATTTTTATTTCTGAAATTTTTTATGGAACGTACATCGTTCAAGGGTTATTTACCATCGACAATACCATAACCACTAGGGTTAAACGACGACGATTCAGTGAACTCAACACAGACTAAGACACGTTGGGGTACCTGACGTCGGGTGGTCCGAGGTGGCAGGGACCCTAACAGGTCCGTTCTCATGACCTCACCCAACGGTAACGGAAGAGGGTCTAGGGTTAAACTTAGGTATACTATAATAACATATTAGGATAGTGTGCTATCCTTGTCTAAGTCATCTGCCCAGGACCCTAAGACCGTCTCTTCCTGGTCTCAAGACACCCGTAGTCTCTTTAGACAGAAATGGGTCTTCCCTCCCTGGGCGTCCGGACTGAGTTCCTCTGGTCCAAAGACACAGGACCCGTTACCAGGTTCTCCGACTCTGGGAGAGGAGGAGAGGAAACACCGACCGAGTGTGGGGTCCATGGGAACTCCCTAGATCTCTGTCACGAGATCGGGGACTCGACCCGCTAGGGGAGGGGGTGTCTGAGGGTGGTCAGAGGTCGACGGCCTACTTCCACTGAATCCTCTACACCCCACCTCTTGCCGACCCTTCGGCCCCCGCCTCCTCGTCGTGCCTCGAGTAATCATTGACTGATGAGACCACCTTGTTTGGAGAGGACCCCCGGTATTGAGACAGGGACCTTCTTTCTTACTACCGACCCTCCACCGACTCCGAGGACGTCGGGTGTATACCCCGATCCGTCGGCCCTCGTTTCGACTTAGGGACGGAAGAGATTTAGGGGTCGTATCGGCACCTTTTTCTTCTCGACGCACTTTTTCCTACTTCCCCCTCCCTAAACTTTCCTTCGACTTTTAACATGATGTCTCGAAGACTATTCACCCGTCGCTAGGACTGTACCCGGAACTTGACAGTGGTAGTTCCATGTACATAAGACCTCGGTCCGAGGGTCTAACATAGTCCAGGGGTGACGAACCGATTGAACCGGGGAGACTCGGAATCCAAGGTGCACACGTTTTACCTTCATACATAAAAAGTCTCAACAGCAGTTTCGATGCACCAAATGGAATGTAGTCGGATTAGACGTGACCGAGTAGGAGTCGAGTCGAGTCAACGGGAGAGACTCCTGCGGCAGGGGACGTTCCGAACCAATCCACAGGACGGTTCGGGACTGGGTAAAGGGATAGTAGTGTACCTAAGAAACAACGACTTAATATTAAAAGACGAATGAACAGGAGGTGATCCGATACTCGAGGGACTCCTGTCTCTTCCAGAACAAGTAAAACCGTAAAAAGTAACCGTATTAAGGACCGTGTTCGACTCACTTACCTACTTACTTGTTCAGATCAACTCATTTTTACTCAGACTCATCCGTGCAAAAATCCGTCGTCAAAATTGGATTCGTAAGACCTTCCGCGTTATCCCACATATGATTACTTTTCGAAGAGAGAGAGAGACGTTCCATTGAAATCGTCTCCCCACCACTTCCTTCAACACTACCCATTGTCTTGGTTTGGGTATTTACCCCTCTACCACGATCCACGTCCGTAATACGAGACTCAAAACGTAATTAGTACTTTACTAATGGTTGGTCGACAGTAATGGGAGTGAGACGTACACTCCTTTGACTCCAAGCTCCTCTACTCAATGAACCGGACTGTAGTGTCTTGGTCACTTCCTGTCTCGGCACCTCACCTTCGGACTACACGGACCGACGGGTCGAATACAGGAAAAGAAGTAGAGGAAGACTATATTTTGACTTCGACAAACTTTTACTTATCGAGGTTTTCTTTTTCCCTCCTCACCCCACCTCAACTTGAAAGACCCCGAATAGTCTAAACTTGGGACGTCTCGTAGAACGGAAGAACCAGAGGACGTACGTGACCCTTTCTCTTACGGTCTATTTCGCAAAACCGGTGACCCCATAGTCCCCCGGCGACTACTTAATTTTGGAACAAACAGTCCCTGTCTATAAGAGGATCAGGACTAAGATTACCTTCGCTGAAACCCAGTCTCCTCAGAGTCTTCCCGGACCCCGAAACTCCTGCGTCTTTCGTTTTCTCCGTCTTTTACAGGAAAACGAAAAGAGTCTTCCTTTTGTAAAGGACACGACACGACCCGAATCAGTGAGTCAGTACAGGTTGAGAAGCGCTGGGGTACCGGACTTCGGACGGTCCGAGGAGTCAGGTACCCCTAAGAGGTCCGTTCTTATGACCTCAGCCAACGGTACTATGTTGGGATCTATAATCCCTTTGTAACGGATCTATAATATTTAACTGGTTTCAACTCTCCTTGTTACGGAACGACACCCGACACCTTTTTTTAAGTTCGTAGAGAGTCCACCTCCGTTAGGTAACGAATGACTCGGACACAACACGTGGTCCCCGAGATGTATATAAAAGAGGGAATCAAGAGTGTTCCGGTGGGGGTAAAATGTCTACCTATGTTGTTCAGTACGGCGATCCTACACCGTATTGACCTTAAGAAAGGTTCGTGCAGATCGATGTTTCCCGTAACACCAACCTTAGAAATGTCGGCCTTACTTCGTCTTCCCGTCTATGACTCTGTGTTTTAGGTTAGAGTGTGTTTATGTTAAAAAAAAGTAAAATGTTCCTTAATGGGTTCACAGTCAAAGTTTGAGGGACGTACGGTGAGGAAGCAGAGTGGCAAGGAGACCCGGTTCCCGTCATGGTCGAAGTCCAAGGAGGTCTCCGGCGGGTCGAGTCCGTCGATACTGTCCCGACGGGACCACCGAGTCGCCATCTCTTAGGCGGACGGTCACGTCCTCTGTCCCAAACTAGAGACCAGGTTCTTCTAGGATGTACGACGCCTCGTTTATTCGAGTGCGCGGGGCTGATAGGTCGGACCCGAGATCTCGAACGTTCACCGTTAATGACTTCGGGCACGTGGGATCTTGGGCACGAGGTGTTGTTCTCTTCCGGAGCGTCACTCTGCGGACTTGGGGTGTTGACCTCTCATGGGTGGGGGGGGTTGGCGATGTTGATCTCTTTTTGGGCACGTCGTTGTTTTTGGGTCGTGTCGGTTTTCATTTATTTGAGGGTTTAGGTACTGTTTCTTGTCTGCATTAATTTTTGTATGTGTCACTAAATTGATGTCCCTACAAGTAGTGGTTTGATGATTATTATATTTTTATTTATTTATTTATTATTTTCCCTTGAGGGGTTTGTAGGGTTTCATCCGTGAACTTACTTATTGGATACCACGTCAGTAACATACACCTTAAGATACGTCGTTAATTTCTAAACACACTGTAAATCCCTATGTTCCTACTCGTACATAACTGTTCTGTCTACAATCAAAATTCTTCGTCCAATATTTTGAACTTGTAACCGTAACATCCACCAAAAATTAAGAAAAAGTAATACTCTGACTATAATTAAAAGATTATAACTTATAGTCAACAAAAATATTTTGCCTTTTTATTGTTAATAAATATTGTGCGTGTTACTTGTAAGGTCGGTGTTGAGAGGAAGTCAACACTGTTATTTTCCTGGTCGAATGTACTTGTATTTCTCTTTTCTTTGAGAGTTCAGACGTCTCTTCGGACTGTTTCATTAACCGTAGAAATAAGTTCCTTTCCCCTCGCAGACGAAAGACAGAGGGGTTCTCCCCTGCACAAACTTACTGCCGTCCAACTTAACCGTAACTTATGTTCCTTCGTAACAGAATTACGTTAGCGGTAGGTTTGTACAGTGTCTGTAGATGGGTCACCCACAACTATTAGTCGGACCCATCGGTTTGGTTCTTCTCAGTGTAGTGTTACTCGTACCGTCATGGTCGAGGTCACTGTCGATATCGGCTGCACGGTATACGGAAGACATTAAGCCGACATTAGTAATCTACCGTGAGTAGATTGCATGCTCCTTTTGGCTCCAACTTAATCTACGAATCGTGGTGTGTAGGTCTTTCATCCTCTCGACTAGGACCTTACGTCCCGACAGATTCCGGCTACGGGTTATAGGTATGTAATGTGACTAAAGGGACCGAAGGAGAAGATTGTTTTTTATTAGAAGAGCGGTTCAAACGATGAGACGGGATTAAAAAAAAAATTATTGTAACAATTTAGAATCTTATGAAAGTCTTCAGTGCCCTTTTTTTACACTTTTATCATCTCAAGGGGACATTGGGTGTCAGTCCGACAGGATAATGTTTGTAGGGTGTAATCGTACAGTGTTAATTACTTGATTATAATTATGGACTAAGAAACAATTGTATATACCTGTCTCCTCGGGCCGCCCGATATCAGGTACGCCAGTGTTTCTCAGTCTGTGTTGACTTCGTTGAATTGTGCGTGCGTTCGTATCTCATAGGTCTAAAGGAATCAAAATGGATTCTAGGAAAAAAGACAAAGTCCAAGGGTAGAATTGTAAATAAGGAGACCAGAGGAATCCGAGGAGAAGTGACTTTATAAAGAGTCTGACAGGAACAAAAACCAATGGAACTGTCAGAAATTCCTCATGGAGTATCTTTATGGAGTTGACTCTAAACAGACTCCTAAAAAGAGTACTAACCTGACCCCAACACCCACAAGTCCTATTCGAGTGTCTCCACTTCACAGTGAGAGTGGTGGAGCATAGTTGGGCGAGGTCCTGAGAACGGACCTTTTAGGGTACCTGTCTCCTCCGACCATCCGATGTCTGGTACCCCGGTGTTTCTCAGCCTGTGCTGACTCGCTGAAGTGAAGTGAAGTGAATAGTTGTACTGAATAGTGACTATTATAGTTGTACTTAATAACGACTATTATAGTCGTACTGAATAGTGACTATCACAAGTAGACCTAGCGTACCGATTCCATCACAAAAAGAACATAGAGGTGATACGTCAATGAGAGGGGGGCAGGGGCAAGTTTAACATTACAAACGTTCCGTCAGTAATACACTTCGGGTGAAAATTCCTTACCCCCCTGTGAACTCCCGTCTCATCTGTGTTTTTAATCAACCTCAAGTAGACGCACCCTCTAAATAGACATAAGGGAGTAAATGAGTTGGTAAACAGATTTAGTCACACCTGAGTACCTAGGAATAAAATATGAAGACCGATATTAGATTATATCCAAGACGGTGAGACACTCTCGTCTCGTACGGGTAGTTTGTAAGGTATACGGTTTTACCATTCGCTTCTCCGTCTATGGAATACTCTGCAGAACGATTGTCCATGTTTTATACACCTCTATTTCCAGTCTACGACTGTCTGTGGGAAGTTTAGACACGTCCGAACTACGACTCCACGACTCGTATCCTCGAACCACTGTGGGAAGAACACGCGGGTGACGGAAAAACTACTGAGTGACTCTTTTGTTTTTGTTTTGCTTGTTGTCGGTGTGTTTTCTCTGTTACTTCCGGCAGAAACAAAAAATGGTAAACAGTATTTTCGTTTTTAGGAGAAACTTAAAGAAAGCCAATCGTTTTCTTTCACTTTCACTTCAGCGAGTCAGTACAGACTGAGAAACGTCGGGGTCCGAAGAGGTAGGTACCCTAAAAGGTCCGTTCTCAGGACCTCACCCAACGGTAAAGGAAGAGACCCCCTAGAAGGACTCGGTCCCTAGTCTGGGCCCAGAGGACGTAATATCCACCTACGAAATGACAGACTCGGTGGTCCCTTCAGAGGATTGGACTTTTGGTCCATGATTAGATATAGAAAACTCTTTTCGTCTCACCGTCTATTTGAAAGTATTTCGTCCCCAACCCCTCCATGGACATTACGTACTTATAGAACGTAGCACATTAAACAAGGTCGTGACTGGCAACCCTCGAGAACGTTAACCGAGGATACAGAGAAGTCACATAGGGGTAGTGAGACACACAGACACACGTGTACACACACACACACACAAAATAAAGACCTTGATGCTCTTCGAGATCACAGTGGGACACGTAAAGGACGGAGTCAGAAACTTCTAAAAAGAAGTTCCCCGGGGCCAATGAAAGTGACCTCATACTTCAATCTTTGGTTCTATGTCCGTGATACTCATGATGATCCCACAGCAACGAATATTTCAGGAAGTTGACTTTTTCGTTAAACACACACATACACACAGACACACGCGATTACGTCCTCTGGGCCCAAACTAGGGACCCTACCCCTCTAGGGGACCTCTTCGTTTACCGTTGGGTGAAGTCATAAGAACGGACCCTTTAGGGCACCTACCTCCTCGGACCTTCGGATTCTAGGTTCCCCAGCACTTTCTCAACCTGTGCTGAATCACTGACTTGTCAACTGAGTACATATATGTGCATAGAATTTATCAAGGCGTCCCTCAGTGAACGTAGATACAATTCGTTTGTACTCAAGTAGGCCCACAACGGTCGAGAGTAGGTACCGACGTTCCTGATAAGGTCGGTGAGAGGAACGAACAGACATAGGAGGCGGAGATTGCCACTCTTTGGGCTGAGGATGGACAGTAGTCTACGAATTGAAAAGTCAAGACCACACGTGTGCATGACCAAAGTTTTAACGGCTGAACATGGAACTATCCTTTGTTGAAAAAGTTGATCTCGTGTCACAAATACCTGTCAAAGATAACGGAAATCAAAAATACTTAAGATGAATAAAGGTTTCGATGGATCCAGTCGTGGAGGGAGGTGGGGTGAAGTCACTCCAACAAGATACATGAATGCTATGTCAATCTAAGAAAACAGTGTAAGACGTCGGGTAAGACCCTAAGAGATTTGAGGGGGTAAAACACACACACACACATTAATTTCAAGTAAGAAACACAACATTTAAAGCTACACAAAAGTGATTACGGATCCCAGTATATAGGTGGAAATCCCATAGTATTCCTTCTCAAAGTGATAGGTTTTTTATCGAGATACATAGGGGATAAACGAGGAGGAGGATCAAGTTTAGGGACTGGCGGTGGACAACTGGTAAAGACATCTAAACAGAGAAGGTCTCATAGTATGTTCACCTTAATACGTCAGAGATCGGAAAAAAACTGAACAAAGGAAGTGAACCGTCATAATTAAATTCTAAATAGAAACTTACCTACTTATCGAGTAAGGGAAAATTTCGACGTATCATAAGTTAAAATGTCTACATGGGGATAAACAAATATGTAAGTGTATGACTTCCTGTAGAACCGACGATATTTAAACAACTGTCAATAGTTATTTCGAAGGCGTTTATAAACGGACAATCAATAACACACTGGATACAAAGAATTGTAATCCATTTTGTGGATCGTCACTCTATAGACTTTACACACCAATCTGATACGAATCAAAACATCCTTTGACGGTTTGACAGACGATTCACCAACATAGTAAAACGTAAGTATGGTTGTTATCAAGAACAACGAACCGTAAGAACGGTCTTTAACGATAACAATCGAAAAACCAAACGTCGGTAAGATTATCCATATATTGCCACAGATTAACAAAATTAAACGTAAAGAGATTACTATTCGATACAACTCGTAGAAAAGTATGCGAAGGAACGGTAGACATATAGAAGAAACCACTCCGAACAAGTCTAGAAAAAGGATAAAAATTTAACCAAACAAACAAAAGAATAAGGCAAAACCTCTCAAGAAACATATACAACTTATGTTCAAGTCTGAACACACAACGTTTATAAAAGAGGGTTAGACACCAAACAGAAAATTGAGGGAATGTCCTTTTTCAAAAATTAGAATTATTTCAGGTTGAATGGTCAAAAAAGAAGATACCTAGTGAAAAAGAATACCTTTGAGGTTAGGAAACCGGTGGACTACGCTTCTCGACTGAGTAAACTTTTCTGGGACTACGACCCTTTCTAACTCCCGTCCTCCTCTTCCCCTGCTGTCTTCTACTCTACCAACCTACCGTAGTGGCTGAGTTACCTGTACCCAAACCCACCTGAGACCCTCAACCACTACCTGTTCCTCCGGACTGCACCACGTCAAGTACCCCAGTGTCTCTCAGCCTGTACTGACTCGCTGACTCGACTTGACTTGAAAAGATGACATAGATTTTTGAGTAGAAGTTTAGGTCCGTCCCAGGACATCTAAAAGAGAACGAAGGTCTTCAAAATATTAAAACGTAAATTTGAATCCGTATATTAAGTAAAACTCATTTAAAAACGCCTTTCAGACGCGTACACACGGAAAAATTGTGTACCCACATGCTGACTAACTCGTGACAAACAACTTTCTGAAGAAAAAGTAATTTAACGGAAAAGTCAAAAGATTCTCGACTCATGTAAACAGACCCAGACAAAACGGCGAAAAGTCCAAAGTAACGAGGTCTCCACACAAAAGACGGCGGTCAAGGTGCGACGGAACAAATGACACCCAAATGTTCTGAACTTTAGTCCGTCATCCCAGAAGGTTGAAACAAGAAGAGGTCACAACACAACGACTAATATCCAGAAAACGGAAAGGTATATTTGAAGTCTTACTTAAAAGATTATTGACGTATTATGAGACGACTTTAAAACTAACACTAACTTAATCTAGATATCTAGTTCGACCCCCTTTGACTGTAGAATTGCTATGACTTACAAGGTCAGACACTTTTACTTTATAGAGAAGTAAATAAATCAAGACGAAAATAAAGAAAGTAATCGCAAGACATAAAAGGTGTATAAGAGATGATATTGTTTAGAAATAATCTAAACATGAATTATAAAGTAAAACACCCACGATAATATTTACCATAAAAATCATCATGTTAAGTAATGACCATGTATCCTTTCGTCAACTAAAATATATAATAAGAACATAGGACTTTAGAACGATACGAGTTAATGATTAATGTCCTTAAAAAAAATTTTTAGTTGAGAAACTGTACCGTGACTTCACATTTCTACCAAAGTAAAGAAGGGAAGGTTAGACATATAAAAATACTGATATAAGACCAACGAGATCTGCCTTAAGGGTAATACTACAACTTAACTTCAGCACTTTCCTCTAAAAGAACGGAACAGGGAATAGAATTTTCATCTCACGGGATAGAGAGTGGTAGTTCATACTACAACGATATCCTAAAAAAAGTCGACAGCAAATAGTACTAGTACAAGAGGAGATAAGGATTACAAGACTCTTCAAATGTAAAAAAAATAGTACTTACTCATAGCCTAAAAAGATTACAAAAAAACACAGTAGACTATACTAGGATACGGAAAAGAAAACAGGTAAGTCTACTGACTATGTATATTTGGTGTGTGACTAAAGTTTACAACTTGGTCGGAATGTATGGACCTTAATTAAAGTGACACAGTATCGTATATTATCCAGAATATGTTACAACCTTAAATAAACGATTATAAACCAAATCCTAAAGATGTATATACTGGTACTTTACAATAACCAGACGTCAAAAGGGAAGAACATTAGAGAAAAATAGAAAAAGAAAAATAATTTCATTACAACCTGATTACCTAAATCAAACTTTTAAGGAAGGGGTGGGGGTTGAAGATAAATGACTTTCTCTAACATTCCTTAACCATAAGAAGGTACAGACCATTTTTAAGTGGTCACTTTGGTAGACCCGGACCACAAAGAAAAAACCTGCCAATGAAATTGGTTAAGTAAATTTTCAATGTCCCTATAAGTCCAATATATAAAGAGAAACACTCAAAACCATCAAAAATAGAAAGTTCCCTAAACAAGTAAAGTAGATTTAATAGTTTAAACGCAGTCGTGTTAAAAGTACTATCGGAAAATAAAAGGAAACGTACAGGTATCTCAGTCATCATTTTTAGAAAGGAAGTAAAGACTATGACCTTCTAACACAGAGAAGAGAGAAAATTAAACAATCGGTCCGACTTCACTTCGCGTCACTTTCAGCGAGTCAGCCGTAGGCTGAGACGTTGGGGTACTTGATATGTCAGGTACCTTAAGATGAACGGTCTTATGACCTCACCTATCGGAAAGGGAAGAGGTCCCCTAGAAGGGTTGGGTCCGTAACTTCCTAGCTTGGGTCCAGAGGGCGTAACGTCCGTCTAAGAAATGGTCGACTCGATATTCCCTTCGGGTTCTTGTGACCTCTCCATCGGATAGGGAAGAGGTCCCCTAGAAGGACTGGATCCTTAGTTCGGTCCGAGCGGACGTAAAGTCCGTCTAAGAAATGTTGACTCTATACTCCCTTCTGTCCGAGTCAAGTCAAGTCATGTCAAGTCAGCGAGTCAGCACAGACTGAGAAACGCTGGGGGACTTAGCGTCGTGCGGTCCGGAGGGACGGGTAGTGGTTGAGGGCCTCAAGTGAGTTTGAGTGTGAGTAGCTTAGCCACTACGGTAGGTCAGTAGAGTAGGAGACAGCAGGGGAAGAGGAGGACGGGGATTAGGGAGGGTCGTAGTCTCTGAAAAGGTTACTCAGTTGAGAAGTGTACTCCACCGGTTTCATGACCTCAAAGTCGAAGTCGTAGTAAGGACTGAAGGGACCACCGAGTCTGCCAATTCGTAGAACAGATGTTATGTCCTCTGGGCCCAAGTTAGGGACCCAACCCTTCCAGGGGACCTCTTCCTTTACCGTTAGGTAAGGTCATGATAACGGACCTTTTAGGGTACCTATCTCCTCGGACCATGTGATGTACATCAGGTACCCCAGCGTTTCTCAGCCTGTGCTGACTCGCTGAAGTGAAAGTGAAAGTGAAAGATTTCTTGTGGGTCCTGACTAGAAATCTTACCTGACCAACCTAGAGGAACGTCAGGCTCCCTGAAAGTTCTCAGAAGAGGTTGTGGTGTCAAGTTTTCGTAGTTAAGAAGCCGTGAGTCGAAAGAAGTGTCAGGTTGAGAGTGTAGGTATGTAATGGTGACCTTTTTGGTATCGGAACTGATCTGTCTGTAAACAACCGTTTCATTATAGAGACGAAAACTTATACGATAGATCCAACCAGCATTGAAAGGAAGGTTCCTTATTCGTAGAAAGTTCGGTCCGATCTCCAAATAATTAACATGACTGATAAAGTTTGATTGTCGAAACTCAAAACACCTAAAAGAGGTGAATAAGGGATAAAAGTTAAAGTAACTAAAAATAAGACTAAATATAATAGGTGAAAGAATACGAACGAAATCCGAATTTAATGAGAAGAGTCAAAGGCAGAGAGATCAATGTAATGGATAGACAAGAACGTACCACATATGAAAGAGGTAGTCTAGGGATTGTATAATCAATGACAATAAAATTTAAGGAAATATCAAGTTTGTAGATCTATTATAGACTCAAATAAGACTACGAACGAAACAGTGAGTCTGACAAACAGGAATGGAGAACTGTACAAAAGATTAACAAACAACTTTCTGTCTATGTAACATAGTTTATAATCCTTGACACCGTTTATTCGGAAATCGCAATCCTAACTACTATTTGACCGATCCTAAACCCACACAAATGATAAAGCACATCGAGATCTACGGTCTCCGAAGTTTAAGGAGACCCAGGAACAAAAACAGGGGGACGAACTTAAGTCTGAAGGGATTTATAATAAGGAGTTTTTCTCAGTCAGTCGACAAAGTCCGCATTGAGTGACCGTAGTAAGGTATCGGGACAACCACGCCCTCATTCTCCTCCGCTCAATATAATCAAAGGGAAACAGCGACACTACTTAATTGCATCTGAATCACCGAATTTTGCTGTGTATACATAAGGTAATATCGAGACCTTCAGTCTTCAAATTTTAGACACGGGGATTCGATTTCATGTCTACAGTCGTTCCGACCCTCCCCTCTTAGGCAAGTGGACTGAAGACGTCAGACCTCAGGTGCACGTAAAGAACCGGCAACTGGGAGAAGATCCTTGTGAGGTTGGAGAACGAAGAGAAAAGTGTAGAGGACGCAGGGAGGGAGAAGAACGGAGGAAGACTATTCCTGGGAACACTAATTTAAATTCTGGGTAGTCCTATCCTTTTAGGTTCCATTGGAAGTTAGAGTTCTGTTAAATTGAGGTAGTATAGACGTCTAGGAGAAATGGTAATTCCGTTGCATAAGTGTCCGAGACCCCTAATCCTACACCGACAGAAAACACCCGGTGATGAGTCGTATAGTACCCTTGTAACATCTTAGAAGAGTAATTTTAGGTCGGAAAGTGGGTCCCATACCGAATCCCGACACTGGAGTGTCCCCGGAGGGGTCACGATATTTAAATAAAAAGGAGCAACAAGACGAACACAGGAAAGGGACCGTCTCAAAAAGAGTTAGTCAGAAGAACTTAGGGTAAACGATCCCTGACAAGCCGAGAAGGAATAGGGGAATCCACTTTGTCCTTACGACCTTCCCGACCTCATTATCGTTACGGGAAGGAAGGAGAAAGGGATTGACCCTATCCCGTGAGTGGACCTTACTCCAAGACCCACATAAAATATGCATAATGAATAAGAAAGGGTAGATGGACGGTCACTGTGTCCCAAGAAGAGTGTAGAAGTTTTACTCTTAGACCACCCCAAGGACTTCTATTTTGGGTAATTTTTACATGGACCATGGGACGCTGACACCATGGGTCCATCAAAAACGACAGTACGGTCAGTTATGAGTTTATGTTCGTTAAGAATTTTAATGACAATGTCCCAAGAACGACCACATACCGGGGTCGTCGAAAATGTCCGTCAGATCGATAGAAAGATGTAGTCTGAAAGAAGTCTAAAGTCTCTCCGTCGTAGACAGGAGATTACACAAGTTCTTGTCAGACCAAAAGGGAAAAAGGTCGAAAAAGAACAAAAAATTCTAATTTCACTAATCGAGTGGAAAATGTACGACCTCGACTTTAAGTTACAGGTTCTAAAAGTAGTAGTAAAAGTACTCAATAAACTCGATTGAGTAACCATAGAAAATTCAGAGACATAGTCAATACATGGTAGACTGCTACTTTTACTCCTTCGAAAGAACAAATTATCTTTAATTAAAGATAATTCAATTAATAATTAATTAATTAAAGAGTAAATTAATTCGTAGAGTTAATTATCTCACTACCTTCTCTTGAACCGGGGTCGGAAGACCAAAAGTTTACTGTTTAACTAGTCTCCATTTCCGGTGATTCGACGATTCAGTGCAGTCAACACAGGTTGTGACACGTTGGGGTATCTGCCTTCGGGTGGTCCGAGGAGACAGGGACCCTAAGAGGTCCGTTCTTGTGACCTCACCCAACGGTAAAGGAAGAGGTTACGTACTTTCACTTTTTACTTTCACTTCAGCGAGTCAGCACAGGCTGAGAATCGCTGGGGTACCTGACAACGGATACTCCGAGGAGGTAGGTACCCTAAAGGGTTCGTCCTCATGACCTCACCCCACGGTAACGGAAGAGGTGTCTCCACTTCCTCTTTCTCAGTTTACTTTTGTGTCACTTAAGACAGGTATAACCAGTGACTCCCGCCGAATTTTACCAGATTGAAGACTCTGATAAACTTTTGTGTAAAGGTTTCTTATTAAATGATTTCTACTTTACAGTTTGTAAGGAATTAACTGAAGTTTAGAGTCCTGAATCGTTGGAAATACTGTGTCTCGTCCATGAGTTATTTTCACAAAATAAAAACGAAATTTTACTTAGGAACTTTATTTCTCCAGTAAGTACTGGGGAATGTGAGTTGAGATATCCATCAGTTTTAGAAAAGATGATACTTGTCATTTTGATGTTAATCTATAAAACAGTGTCAAATTTTTGAGGTTTTTGATGTTAATCTGCAACCTTTTTAGACCAAATACCATTTGAGTACGACTCAATCCCAAAAGGGAAAGAAAAAGATGTTTCAATGTTTCTCTTTACTACGTGAACTTCTAAAGGTAACACATAAATATACTCAATCGTTGACGACGGATTGTTTTATATGGTTTAAATTACCGGATTTTGTGTGTAAAAATAGTCATAAAGAGAACTCAAACCCTAGTCGTCTCACTGAGAAGAACATAATCAATCGGAATAAACGCTTAGACGGTCGTCAACCCACGGGTAATTAGTTGAGACGGTCGATATTTAACGAGAATCTACCGGAATCGACCTGGGAGGAGGTATTCCTGAGACTGGGAGTTTTTCCAACTGGTTCCGGTCACTAATTCAAAGGTTTCTTTCACTCATTTTGTGAGGTAACCCGGAGCTAAATCTTAGTAAAGTGACAGTGGAGGTAATATAAGAGAACCTGTCACAGTCAGTGTTCTGGTGTAATCCCCTATCCTTTTTGTCCAAAGAGGTGAACTACCTTCCCCGTCGGTTCGACATAACGTTTTCCATACCTACATCTCTTTCCGCTTCTTAACACCGGTTAAAGACGTAAAGGAGAAGTTCGTCGATTAGTGCTGATGAAGGGGTTTTACGATAATATAACATACCCACGACTCAAATCTTAGTTACCTTTCCATTCTCACCCCTGTGAAAAGATCAGTTTAACATAAGGTCTACACATAAGTTATTAGTTGAAAGACATTCGTTCAGTGGTTCCACGGATCTAGAGACGACGTGACTAAACCCCCCCACCCCTACCTCTCCAGATGACGCATGGACTGTACAACGGTCCATTTATTGATGTCGGGTCCTACTACCGTGGACGCACCTCACCGGACTGAAAAGTTCGTTATATCTGTAGTGACACCTCATCGTTCAAGGTTTCCAATCTGGATCCGGTAAGAAGACTAAAATATTGAGTGATCACTTAGACAATTACAACAACAAATCGGTGATTCAGTACAGGTAGGCAAATCACTGGGGTTCCTGACATCGGACGGTCGAAGGAGACAGGTACCCTAAAGGGTCCGTTCTCATGATCTTACCCAACGGTAAAGGAAGAGGTCTTAGAAAGACTGGGTCCCTGGTCTGGGTGCGGGGGACATAACTGTCCGCCTAAGAAATGGTAACTCGGTGGTCCTTCGGGTACTTAGAATTTGTATATATATATATATATATATATATTTAACGTACGAAATCCTTGTCTAAGACCCTACCGGAAGGGACCCCTGACTCACCATTTCTCAGACGGACGGTTACGTCCTCTGAGCCCACGCCAGAGACCCAACCTTTCTAGGGGACCTCTTCCTTTACCGTTGGGTGAGGTCCTAAGAACGGACCCTTTAGGGTCCCTGTCTCCTCTGACCACCCGATGTCAGGTATCCCAGTGTTTTCTCAGCCTGTGTCGACTTGTTGTTGTCGATCCTAAGTGTGAGAGACGAAAGAGAAACACTGGTAGTAACGTTTGACTCGATTGACGGTTGCCTTGAAAGTATGTGTAGTGTAATAAACTAGGAACTTTGTCGAAACGTTCGACTTGTTTCCCACAGGTAGGGACAAGACACCTAGTCTAGTACCTCCACGAAGTTAAGTCGATTTACGTGTCACCCCAATTAGTACCTCGGTCTCGAGAGAGACTCCGAAGGATTGTGGATCCGAGTACACATATCCCCCAATATAAGGAGAGTTCTTAAAGGAAGACTTAAAGTCTTTTATCGGTTCAAACCCTGACTTGCGAAGGGATTGCTCGGTAACAGAACCGATGGTACAAAACATCGGCGGTGGTGAAACCCGAAATTTTTCGTCGAAATGTCTGACTGAGCAAATGAGGTAATAAGATTCACCCGGAGTCCCTTAAGATTCTCTTTCTATTTCTTTGTGTTTTTATCTGTTGTTTAAGTTTAGGTCAATGTAAACCATATTTCCTTTATTAATTAGAAAGAGAGAAGGATGGGTCATTTCTAAACTTCGGCTCTTCTGAGGAGTAATTGGAGAACAGAATAGGAATAATTAATAGTTATTATTATTAGTCTCGACCACCCAGTTACAAAGTTCCTAATTTGATACTTGGGTTACAACTATTACAATAATAACAAGTATTATTACTACCGTACTAATTTCCGACGAAAATGCAAAAGTGGAGGGTAAGGTTTGGAGGTGACTAATTAAGATGTGGGGCAAATTAATTCATCACGACGGGAATAAAACGTCTGCCATTTAATTCCGTGTACCTTCAGTTTACGGAAAGAGTCGTGGTAATTTTCTCCAACAAAGACCTGGAACCACAGACTCAGGACATTGGAGCCTCCGAACCTCCTTACTTTCTCGCACGTAAATTTTTATTGTGGTTGGTCCTACAATTTTGACCAATACAAGGAAAGATCGAGGAACTGAAACTCGTTCTCTATCTGAGAGACTCGGAGTCAAAGGAGAACCTATCTACTGGACCGTCCTAATACCTTTTGTTTAAGGTCCGTAAGTTCCTTAAACTGAATACACCCTCCGTCAGCAATTCGTGTAAAATAATCAACGAGTCAGCACAGGTTGAGACACATTGGGGTACCTGGACGATCCGAGGAGAGAGGTACCCTAGGAGGTTCGTTCTTGTGACCTCATCCAACGGTAAAGGAAGAGCCCCCTAGAAGGAATAGGTCTCTAACTTGGACCTAGAGGACGTAACGTCCGTCTAAGAAATGACTGATTTGGTTTCGTGTAAAATAAAGGGAGGGTTGCGTAATGATTACAGCTGACTTTTTTTTTTTTTAGGATTTTTTCAACTCTTAAGATAAAATAGACCGTCTATTTTGACTCCTCAATTCGGACCCTGGGTCGGGGAGTCCATAGAGACTCTAACGACGTTTCTGCATTCCCTCCTCGGTCCTATTTATCCCCCAAAACGTTGTTTCTGGTCCATCTGTCTTGTAGTCTTCTAATGACAATTTATCTCTTTTGGTCAATAGAGTTCACTTACTTAATTCGCGAAAAGAATCTCACTCTTCTACCTTCTAAGACCCTAGTAACTTTAGTAACGAAACCATACGTGGAGTCGATGGATCCCGGTCATGAGACCCGTGAGGACAGGACTCAGGGTAGTCCCACGTGGTGACTCCCATCGACGCTCCGTCTCACGCACCGTCTCCCGTCGGGTAAGCAGACGTGAGACTCAAGGGGGGTCCGAATGGAAGCCCCCACCGACATCACTGGACTACCGACGTTTAGGAAACAAACGACTATGTTATTCTTTTAAAAGTGAGTGTGACTCTTAGAGAAGTCTATATCTTTGGGTTGTCTTTATGGTCAAGAACTTCAACGATTGGGGAATCAGATAAGAACGTAATTAGGTCGTTCAATCGTATCGTCTTATATAATTCACTAGTTATGTGATTCCTCACAAGTTTGTTTAATGATCCTTTAAACCCCGTCTTCTTTGGTGAATAAGAGTTTTCATTAGTCCTTAATGGACCGTCAGGTCACCAATCCTGACACGTGAAGGTGACGTCCCCGGGTCCAAGTCAGGGGTCAACCCTTTGATTCTATAGTGTTTAACTTACCACGTCGGTCCCCCTTTTTTTCACTAGTTATTTAAGAGACTCGTTTTCCACTATGTTCAGAAGGCACTTTCACACTGGTGCCATTCAACATGGAAACCGGTCTGGATCAGAAAGGTCTTAGGATCTACTAATAGACATGGAATGCCACCGGAGACCGTAGTGTCGTCCTTGTTTAAGTCGTGAATAAGTAATACGTTTAGAACCTGGTGAATAAAAATTACAGATCTTAGGATTTTAAGTTTTAGAAAAGGAAAACTTTATAATAGTTTCAAGATCAGAGGTTTAAGTTTCCGATTCTCACCTGAAACAACAACAGAGGTGAGACGACCTTGTTGCGAAGGGACTCCCACACTTTTACCTTACGGGGATCAGGACCAAGGTCCACCTACCGGTGGTATACGTTCCGTTACACTCCACTTTTGTTCGATCATTAAGCTTTACAATAGGGTCCGATGACTGATAGTTCCCGAAGGGACCACTGAGTAACCATTTCTTGGACGGACGGTAACGGACGTTACGTCCTCTACGTCCAAACTAGGGACCCAGTCCTTCTAGGGAACCTTTTGTTTTACCTTTGGGTGGGGTTATAAGAACGGACCTTTTAGGGTACCTGTATCCTCGGACCACCCGATGGCAGGTACCCCAGTGTTTCTTAGTCTGCGTTGAACCACTGATTCTTTGTTGTTCTTTAGCTAATAACTTCTTGTTAAAAGGGTAACGGAGGAAACATTGGAAAGGAGTAAAGTCATCGAGACTGTGGCATTGTTGGGTTCTACTTGAGGAGTCAGTATTACTATTCTCGATTATGAAGAGTAGTGGATTGGACACTATCCTCGATTAGATTTACGAAGTTTATACAATTGAGTAGAAGAGTAATTAATTAGACTCGCCAATCCTTCAAGAGTCTTCTCCGTCTCCTCTTCGTTCCGGTATTCTTTGGTGACGGAGGATAAGTCTCTACAAATAGGAGTTTACAGATCAGGTCTTTCAACGGGAGAGAACACTCAGAAACATAGAACACTAAATTTTATGGATGGTCTTCAAGACCCTACAAGGGTAACTCTTTATCTCGTAAGGATGGTATAGTCATTTTGTTCCTACAGTGTCGGTACTCGTTAAGACCGGGAGGTTTACACCTAAAGACTCGAGACTCCCGGGAATCCTTCCTCTTGTTGTGAACACTAGACCGTCGGTGGTCCGTCCTCGGTGAGACATGACACTCGTGACTCCTCGAGTCCTACACTTTTACGTCTTATAACCGGGGACTATCACCTCTACGTATACTTTCTTTATTAAAGTTATTCGGGTCTGAGAACGTAGGAGGGTATGTATCTTTCCACGATTTAAGGAATTGAACTCTATAGACCAAAAGAAATTAAGTGTTTTCATGAAAACTACAAGTCTGATGGACGGGAAACAAATGTTTGAAGACACATTGGACTGAAGAGGGCGGGTGGGGGTGGCAGAGTCCCGTCAAGAGAGTCCCGATGAACTCTACGAAGGAGGACCCGAATTCAGGATTTTAGAGGTTGTTTATCTCGTATTAAAAGTTGAAAATCCAACACTGATAAAACATTCAGCTGTGGTAGTGGAAGGACGTTCTTCATAGGTAGACTAGGAAAGAGTTTAGAACAGAATTATCTAATTTTGATCTCACTTTTATGAATCTGGAATGTATAGTTTATCCTCTGTTTCATTTTACAAAGTTCTTTTTTTTAGTTTCACCACTACCGAAGAGTTGTTCACAGGGATAAATTAATTATAAATTTTACTTTCTACTTTGTTCCGACTTTTTTCAAGAATTAAGACCACTTGTTTCTATTCCTCCCCTTTTACGACTCCGACTATAAAGGGATCTACGAACGGTGAAGAGACTGACTCACACATAGAAGAATGACGAGACCTGTCCAGCCTCCTACCCATACGTCACCCAAGAACCGAGTGGGTTCGCACACCATGGGTATACCTGGTCCAAGTTGGTTGATGTCTAATTTTGATGAACCCCCTTTGTTAAGGTCTTTTAAAGTTTTTTGCTTTGGACTTGAACTACGTGACTGTTGATAAATGTATTATAAACGTAACATAAATGTTTATAAATGTACGATAAATGTGACATCCTACAGAATATTCATTAGATCCCTACGAAAATTCATGTACTTTCCTGCACGTATGTAATATACGTATCTGATACTAAAATATATTCCCTGAATTCGTGGGTATCTAAAACCATACTCCCTCCAGAACCTTGTCTATGAAACGTATACACATGTACGTACGGACTTCAGTGAAGTCATTACAGGTTGAGAAAAGTTGGGATACCTCACATCGGAGGGTCCGAGGAGACGGGTACTCTAAGAGATCCGTTCTTATGACCCCACCAAACCGTAAAGAAGGAGGTCCCCTAGAAGGACTGAGTCCCTAGTTTGAGCACGGCGAAGGTAGAGGACGTGACCGTCCGTCCAAGAAATGGAGATCGCGGTGGATCCTTCGGGTTATGAAACGAATATGACTCCCTGTTGACAGTAAACTTTTGGACCTTTATACTACTCTCCTATAAGGTTTTCCTCCCTTGTTGACCGAACATGTTTCCGTAGTAGGGGACGTCGTCACAATCACAGTAGTAGTCGGGAGATGACCTAAAAGGGTAAAGTCTATCATATCAGAAAAAATAAGATGTGTCCTTTGGATGTTCTATTCGTAGTGACATTGGGAAAACATTTACCACTAGGACTTAAAGGTTCTCCAGCTCGATGAAGTAATTCCTCTACGTTTAGTTTTGGTGTTCCTCTGTGGTGTAGATGTTCTTACTGATATTAAATTAAAAATTAATTTTTTTTTTTTGTCTTTTATCGTTCCAAACCGTTCCTGAACCTCTTTAACCTTGGGATCATGCAAAGATTACCCTTATACTTTGTCATGTCTACGACACCTTTTGCCACCACCGAGGAGTTTCTCGACTCGATTCTTAACGGTACGGTAACAAGTAAGAGATTCAGCTCACCCTGAGAAGCTCTGGGGTACCTGACGTCGTGCGGTCCGAAGGGACAGGAAGTGACAAAGGACCTCAAACGAGTTTAAGTACAGGTAACTTAACCTAATGGTATACTGGGTCGTTAGGTTCGTATCTGGCGTTTCTTAAATTTTGTCCCTGAGTTTGTCTATAGACATGAGGTCACAAGTAGTGTCTTAACAACTCCCTCTATTAGTTCTCAGGCACTGACCGTCAACTGGGTTCTGAACCTGCATCCGCTAGGAGTGGGGGACGACAGGAACTTTACGCGTAAGACACGGGTCAAGGGTGTCACCCACGACAAAGGTTCATGTGTCGGAACTCTCTCGTTACACAAGAACTCTAGTAGACATGTCTCCTGTACTGACTCGGGGTAATCTTGCGGACATATTCGAAAATTCTGAGGTCACCCGTCCGCGTCTCCGGATGAACAGAACGCCGGCGAAATCTTTTCCGCCCGTACATTCAAGAGAGCGTGGCGGTGGACGGGTCGACCTTCCCAGCCGGAGCAAGAAGCGAGAGAAGTCCGGGAGACACATGTCCCACTCAGAGTCTAAAGGGGACCCTTCGAGGACTCCAAAGTCTGGTTGTTCATACTTAATGTTATTAGTTTCCCACCTTTGTCGGGTTGATTGACAAGTGGTCAATTACCTCTGTTTTACTCCGTATAAGTAGGTCACCTTATAGGAAGTCGGACACTGTGCCAGATGTTCTGTCTACTTGGACTTTTGTACCAAGACTCACGGGATTTGGTCTGTGTTTTTTCTGTTCGTAACATACTAAAGAGAGTACACCTTATTCACTTTCACGTCAGCGAATCAGCACAGGTTGAGAACCGCTGGGGTACCTGACATCGGGTGGTCCGAGGAGACAGGTACCCTAAGAGGTCCGTTCTCATGCCGTCACCCCACGGTAACGGAAGAGGTTATTCCGTTTAAGTATTTTCGGGTTTTACGTATCTGATCTCCAATGGTCCCCGACGTCCTTCTTACTTACTCTCCAATAATAACTTACCCATCTCTTGAAGACAAACCCCAGTATTAAAGACCTTTATTTATGACCACTGCCGACGGGTGGCGTGACACTGATATTGATTACGGTTACTTAGCACGTAAAATTTTTACCAATTCCACCGTTTAAAATAGTATATATATATACAATGACTTTAAAAATTTTCCTTCTCCAACTTAATGAACGGTTTCAGTGTGCCACTCTTCCATCGTCTCCACTCTCAGTTCTGGTGTAGACAGATCTAGTCTAGGGAATGTATAATCTGACAAGATGAAAAGAGATGAGTACTTAACTCCCTTTAATGTCTAACGTCACCTCTGTGTGTGAATGTAATTAAGGAAATAAAACACATCTTTTCTTGTGACATTGAGAACGAAAGAACAGGGGACGTAGTTGGACCTTGTTCGGTAGTAAAAGGTTCTGGAATCTAGAATTGTTAAATTGTCTAAATTGTGGGTACGGAGGTAGTAGGGTTTACGACTTTCATTGCTCACAACCTATACAAAAACAAGTATGACATCGGAGTGTCCTTGTTTCTGTAACAGGGTACGATAGTAGAAAGACAAAAGCGACAAGTAGAAAGAATTTTTTTTTTTGTAGATTTAGTCAGGACTACGACACCCTCCACTAAAGTAACGATATCAGATACGGTCTCAATTTGTCTATTGTAACTTGGGAGTGATAAGAAACTTAAACTCCGCCTATTTTATAATTTAATAGTCCGAAAAGAGACACCGGGAGTGAAATCTTAAATCATATTTTTATCATCATTAACCTTTTGGATCGAAGGCCGGACAAAAGAGGACGACTGACCGACCCCCTGGAACCTTTTCACTGACCGTCTATTAGTTACGACTTATTTATTACCACCGACAACAATAACAATAATGATAATAATAATTTACAGTCTCTACGGAAGCAGTGACGTAGCTATTTGATTTGGACAAACTAGACTATTAAAGATTCCCAGGAAAGTTGTACACAAAAGGTCTTAAGATTAAAAAATGGTTTTTATAGTCTTCTTTTAGTTAGACGTGTAGAGAGAGACGGTTGGGAGGAGATCAAGAAGTAGCCCGGTTCAAAACACCAAAAAAAAAAGATTGAAAGTTTCCAACGAGAACAACAATTGGTATCAAATAACAAAAGGGTGTGAACCAGTCTAAAGAGAAGGGACCAGGACAATGGGGAGTCCACTTTAACTGTGAAAGTTCCGAACCACTCGCCTCACACTTTATTAATTTACACTGTTCGGATAACGAAAGTCTAACTCGGGTTGAGGGTTTATCACCCTAACTAAAAGGAGGTTGAATACTGTTCTTTACCCAGACTGTTCGATGGGGGAGTTTACCTCCGAAAAGTCTCTTAAGGTTCGTCCACTTTCAACCCGAAAACAACTTTTAGCAGGAAGGATGGTGCCACATCGATTGTACTCAGTTGATACATTGAGTCGATGTAAACTCGGTTTGGAAAGTAAACACCATTATTTCCCTTCCGTCAGATTTGAAGTCTTCACGTACGACCAAAAATTAAGTTCAGGGATACCCCTGTACACCTACTTTTATCTTTTTTATAAGCAACTATTGATCGCATATTGTATAATCAATATGTTCACGAACTTTCAACAAGAGAATCCCTGGGATTAGTAAGACACGTGAGATCTAATCAATGTAAATTGAATGGACCTTTTGAAACGTCTATTGTGTTTCGCAAAGTATGTGGTAATCACCTGGGAACTTTATTATCGTGATTTACCCTTCTGAATGTGAACTGAAGAGTATACAGGTACATTTCCTTGAAGTCAATCGTATTATTAGTACCGGGAAGATACTGGGGGTCCTTTCACCGAATAGACTAACAACTCAAGATACGGTTTTTACCCATACGTTTCGAGTTATACCTAGACACAGAAATAACAAAAAAAGTCTAGACGGACGGACATCCCTTCTCTAAACGAATCTACGGGAAACAGTACACGATTCGAACCAACTCGTCAAGAGAGACCCACCTCCGGACACCAACGGGTGACATGGGTGTTGACCCGTCCATTCGAATTGACTAAGTCTCTATTTCACGACCATCCGGGTAGTCCCGTTGTCTGGGTTTCGGTGTACTAGATTCTCGAAACTGTTATTGTTACCCCTATGAGACTAAAAGAGAAAACCGAGGACGCGGATGGAGAGTTAGACAAGTTTTGTGTTTTTATTCTACAGAAAGTAACCTTGTTTGTCCTACGCGGTATCACTATAGGCTCCGTACTCGGATTTTAGCCGAGTGACACAGAGGAACTCAAGTCCCTTTCTGACACAGACTAAACGTGTGTAACCACATTTCCGGTGTTTAATTTCCAATCCACTAGGTTTAAGTTCAATTTCGAAATTGATTGATCTTTCCGTCACACCTACGTAAGACCTCGGTTCCAACGGACCTAATCGTAGGATGTGGACGATTTATCATCGAAATGATTGAAACCTTTGTAAGGTACTGAAGCGAAATGGAGGAAGGGAGGAGACTTTCTCTTTCTTACCATGGTGACACACTCGACGCCAGTCCTAATCTACACTACCACACCCAGTTCAACGACAACAAGTCAGGGATTCAGTACAGGTCGAAAAACGTTGGGGTACTTGACGTCGTGCGGTCCGAAGGGACAGGAAGTAATAGAGGATCTCAAACAAGTTTGAGTACAGATAACTCAGTCACTACGGCGGGTTGATAGAGTAGGAGACAGTAGGGGAAGAGGAGGACGGGAGTTAGAAAGGGTCGTAGTCTCAGAAAGGGTCACTCAGTTTAGAAACGTAGTCCACCGGTTTCATAGTCTTAAAGTCGAAGTCGTAGTGAGGAAGGTCACTTATAAGTGCCCACTAAAGGAAATCCTACCTGACCAAACTAGAGGAACAGGTTCCCTGAGAGTTCTCAGAAGAGGTCGTGTTAAACTTTCGTAGTCAAGAAGCCGTAAGTCGGAAGAAATACCAGGTTGTGAGTGTAGGTATATGCTGATGACCTTTTTAGTGTCGAAACTGATATACCTGGAAACAACCGTTTCACTACGGAGACGAAAAATTATGCGACAGATCCAAACAGTATCGAAAGGACACATTTCTGACACCGTGTAAAACCAGAACCTTTTTACCAAAAGGTAGACTGACGGAGACAAAGAAGTAAACATTTCTTATTCCCTGTTCTGAGTCTATAAATATTTCGAAGACGTTCAGACTACCGGATACTAAGATTAAAACGTCGGACTCTCATTTTAGTACCACATACACTTAGACACACAAACACAGTTATACCCCAAATACAGACACTGGGTGTTTGAGAACAAGGAGAGATTTAGAGGTTTTAAAATGGTAATGACCTTTTGTGGTTGTCTCCCGTAGTCCTAAATTAAGACCCACTCAACGAGGACCTCCGACTCCAAGACCAACGGACTGTCCAGAGATTCGTTTCGAGAAAGGGACGTCCTCACGATTTCTAAAGTGAAAGGATGACTGTGACGTCATTGGGAGGCGGGGAAGGAAGGACAGACCGCGACCCCACGTACGAGGCCGAAGACGAAGATCTCAAAGAGGGAGTCCCCACAGACGGAAACGGACCCTTCCCCCTACTGCTGTAAATACCTTTGTCTTGTCACTAATTACTGTACACTCGAGAGAGACGGCTCGCGACTTGACTCCGAACACCCAATCTCTCGACCCAGAGGGGCCCCGATGAGAGAGCAGATGTTTCTGTGGGCCCTTTGAATGTCGTCCGTACGTCTCCTCCCGGCGGTTCCGTCTCTCCTGTCAGTCCTCCCTTGGGTCCGCTTATGTACCCGACGAGAGACGGAGTCAAATGGGAGAATCTTCACGTTAGCATGAAGTGAGGGCCCCCTGAAGGTGTAGTTCGACTTCCTTTTCCCGCTGGAAACCTCGGTGGACAAAGTCGGACAGTGATTTACACAAGAATGTCGTTCTTCGTTTAAGGCTCGAAGTGACAGAATTAGACGTTTTATCCCTGCTAGGGTAGTGTCGAAGGAAGCCCCTGCTACAACTCTTCGTTCCCATTCCTACGTACTTTTCCGTAAAACCCGTTCACACTTTGCAGACGTATGCCCCATCGGATAACACCCGTGGGCGTCAGGACGTCGCCAAGACGAGACCATCGTCGTCACCGTAGTCAGCACAGAGAACCCGACATTGGTGTGAGTCTCGTTGACCCACACGAACGACAAGTCTTACGGTCGACCCCTTAGTCTACCAGAGTCCAATGTAAAGTAGAACGGCAAGCGGAACGTTTAGTGACTATTAGATATTTCGTCCTTATTATCAGGATCGTAACTGGGGTACAAAACCCTCTTTGGATGGTCTACAACGAGTATTTCGTGAATCACGCACAGGACCTTAACTCGCTTACGAATTATATACCAGCACGAGTAACAATAGGATTAATAACAAGAAGGACGATTCTCCTCCGTAAAGACCTACTACAGGATTACGGAGTGTGGACCTTTTGGAAAGGTCTACTAAGACCGAGGGGTTTCGAGCGGGAAAAGGATTTGGCGGAATCGTGAATTTTAGACACGGTCACCGGGGGTCAGTGTTAGGGTAGAATGTACCGGACCTCGTAGAGTATCGTCGAGCACGTTTAAGACAGAGACGAACCATAGGACCAAGGAAGTACGACCTGTGACACTCGGGGAGAGAAGAGGAAGTCGTACGTCTTATGAATATAAGAGTAGATCGTGATATGTACGTAAGTCAATGTCTATACGTATATGTAGGTCCGGTGTGTGTAGGACCGACCGAGAGACGTAAACCAGAGAAAGGTCTCCCCCTGGATCCCTTAAACTCGACCTCTCCGGGACCTCGGTCCGGAACCCGGTCACAGGGACCCTTAATAGAACGGAAACGACGACACAGGGACCCGTCACCCTATTCGGATGTGAGAGTCTACGAGGTGCGGTCTCTCTGAAGCTACCGTCCAGTTCGGCACCCAGAAGAATCCAGAAACGTCAGACTAGAACACCCTCTACTAAAAGGAACCTCTTGTCTTCTAAACACAGTGTCTTTCCTTCAAGAAGACATATCTGTACATACCCTCCCAGTCGAACACCCGGTCCTTTACTAAAGGAGATCATTCCATGTCTTCGTCTTGTTCTTGTCACTCGTCAGAACTTAGAGTGGTTTTTCTTTTTTAATATTTTCTTTGGCTTGTCGGTGTCGTCATTTTTAGTAGTTTGAATAAATAGGATGATCTAACGTTAATAAATAAACAGACGAAGGGGTGAACAATTATTCTTGTTTGTAAACGAAACGGTTCCGTGACTCGATTCTTGAAATGTACATATAGAATGTTGTCACGACATCCAAGAGACTAATACAGGTAAAAAAAAAATTATACTTTTTGACCTTGAACCCTTCTGAGCCATTGGGAGGGATTCGGTGTTTCGTTCACTTACCGTCTCAAGTCCGAAATCGGTGAAAGAATACGAGGAACGGAAGAGGGGAAGACACGACAACGGGGTAGACATTTTACGCTGACAGCGAGACGACTTAATCCAGTCCCAAAGGAGGGGGCTGGACTAGTAGACGCAAAGAGCTCTACGATAACTTTTGACGTTTTGGGTCCGGAGGTCCCTCAGTTGACTCGTAGTTACACACAAAAAGTGTTTCGGGCGACTATTGACACTCCTGGACCATCCAGGAGGAAATTCCCCTAGGTCTTCTGTGCTGGTCCAAGTTCTGAAGTATGCAGAGTACAGGAAAGTGGAGAGTCGACCCTTTATTCTTTACTCCCGACGCGGGGTGCATCTCTGTCGACTGTGTCCCGGACCTCGGTCAGAGTTGGGAACGGGTATTTAGAGTCGGAAGACCCTGACCTCGGTTACGAGGGTCTTCGTAAAAGGGGAGCCTCATAGACTGTAGACCCATACCGTCCATTCACCTCGTCGTTCTGAGATGTCCGAAACGGCCCAAACCCTACAGTCGTCGATCAGGCCTAAGTGCTCTGTAGTTAATGGTCGGAAACACTTCGGAGACACGTTTTGGGTAGAAGACAACTCGTGATCGTAAGTCGGACAGATCTCTTAGTCCGCGACCATAGGAGAAGGAGGAGGGTGTAGGCGAACCCGACTTGAACAGAAGGATCGGACAAGAGAGTTTCGTTCTACTAGTAGACCGGACTTGACTCTCTAGACCCTAGACCAAGGTCGAGACGGCAAGTGCCAGGTACAGGAGGTCTGATCAAAGAAAGGAAAGGAGTTAGGACGTAGGAGGATACCGAAGAACTTGGCGTTTTCCCCATTCCTTTGCTTGTGAACAACTCAGTCGACTCGATATATTGGATCGCAAATTCCCGTCTCCGAGACTTTAAGTGTGGAACTCAAGTGTAGAAGAGAAACGGTGACTGACCGACACGTCTGAATCCGATCAGCGAACTGGAGAGACCTGGAGTGAAAATGGTAGACTAATCGCTCTTAGTGTCTTGGATCTCGAAAACCTTCCTAATCTATTTATTACATGTAATTTCACGGACCGTAAATCATTTATCATTGATAATAACAATAATCATAATAATTTCTTCGTTCATTTGTCTATTGGTATAAGGTCACGGTGTTCACAAACTTCTCTTTGTCGTCCCCACAGACTTCAAGACGATTTACTAGGTTTGGTTCGGAGTCTCACTTTTACAGTCTCTAAGCCAACACAAGCTGATAAACGTTGGGGTACCTGACATCGGATGGTCCGAGAAGCCAGGTACTTTAAGAGGTCCGTTATTATGACCTCACCTAACGGTACGGGAAGAGACTAGGTTGCTAACTTGGGTCCAGAGGGTGTAACGTCCACCTAAGAAATGGCAGACTCGGTGGTTCTAGTCTTTTTAGGAGACCATCCGTAGAATCCGAGTTCGACTACGTTTCTAACTCAACACCGAAAGGTCCACTTTCGGTTTCCACGAAAGGATCCGTTGGACTTAAGAGACACGATTATAACGACTTCTGGACAGGGTAGGGTCTTGGAGATCGAAAGGAGGGTAAGGACGTGTACGGGTCTGTAAGGTGGAGTTCCAGTAACATGTCGACGAAAGAGAGACGGATGGGGGTGAGTTGGTGGTCCATTCGGGACGAGTGGGAGGGAGGGCGGACTGTGACACGAACCTCCGGGTAAAGAAGGGAGACGAGAACCAAAGGGACGAGGGACAGATACTTGAACGTGAGAGGAGAATTTACGTCGTCTCCGGGGACTGTGACTCAAACGGACCATTACTTGAACAGATTAAGAGTCCCAAATTCCGGAGACAAAGGAAGGACCGATAAGACCCGTTGACAGGTGAGGGTGAACCTAGGATTGGGTCCCGAAGTGGGACCACGGGACTTCTACTCCGCAGGGCCCACTTCGTATCGACTGTTCCCAGGAGGACTCAGTCTCTTGTCGTTTTCCGTGTACCTCTTTCGGAAGCAAACATGAGTAAATTATTTATAAATGGAGCGGTCCACAGTATTATTCTCGACGCTATAGGAACATTTCTTCCAGGTGACCGGCACTCCTTTACCTACTCTGTTTATCCTCCTGTCATCGGTCTATCTGATTGAGTATTGTATTTCCCCTTAAAACCCTCCCGAAAACCCCGTGTTTTCTCCCACACGACGGAGTAGGTCCCAAGAGTCGACTTTTGTTGAGAAAGTCCATCAGATTCGTCTTTTCCTTAACTCCTTTCCTCACTTGACTACCACCGAGCTTCTCGTGGTCCGAACAGGTCGTGTGTCGTGGGTTTGGTATCACGTCCTTATACAGTCGGTTGGGGTCGGACGACCGGGGACTGGTTTCTACCGTCCTGTAGGGTGACTGCGGCCCACGACTTACAGTCCTGGGGAGAACGACACCGGACTCGGGGTCTACGAAGATGACAATCGAAGTGGTCTCTGTCTCTCACGCACGTTTAGAAGGAGTGTAAGAACTGAAAGATTGGCTCGAAAGTGAACCAATCACCACGTGGGTCAACCACTCCGACCCTGATGTTGGTTAGTTTACCTTGTTCCGTCCTGTAACGAGTTGGTCTCACACACACACAAGTGCGTGCGTGAGTGTGTGTACGTGAGTTTTCGACGAGACACCATCTTTTACGTTCTGTTTCTGGATAACGTCTGGGGAGTCCTCTCAGTTGATCCCCTACCCCTACCTCACATTTTCCCTTGTACTGGTCAAAGAGTCTCCGTGACTAGAGAGTCAACTCGATACTCTGTTCCTTTCTTCAATCAGTCCATTTCTGTCCAGACCTCCTCATAAGTTCTGTCTTATTGTGCACGGAAACGAACTTCTACCTTTTGTCGTTATCTAGTCACATAGACCTTATCTAAACCTCTCCTTTACCAGTTGTAACTCCGACCTCTCCATTTGCTACGGTCCCACCAGGATTTTAGAATATAGAGGACCGACTCTTCGTCTTCGTTTTTTGTTCCGTCGGCACGGGAAGTATCTCTGGTTTTTTGATTCCCCCGGTGTACAAGGTTCTGACAGAGACATTCACAGAGACTACAAAGTAAAGAAGAAAATAACTTCTGAGTAGTAACGTCGAGTAAATTCTTGAGGTCATTCATCTTTAGGGAGTGGTAATACCTCTTAAAGAAGGTATTTTAGTGTGTCCGCACCCGACAAATACCTTCGTACTTTGTAAGGAACGTCCTCTGCAGTAAATCATAAGTACTACCTCTATGGTAGTCAGAGGGAAACCTTTAATTGTGTTTCGACGTAAAAAAACGGAGACCAGAAGTCCGAGTGACCCGTGGAAACCTGGACACGTACCGCGTCAAGTGGGCGTGGAAGGCGTACGTCTGCAGGAGTCGACATGGGTAGGAAAGATTAGTCTGAAGGAGACCGGGACTCATGGGGTGCTTGGAGGACAAGAGTCCACGTATACATGACAGACAATCATCCAACGTTACTTTTTATTTTCCTTGAGAGTGGTGAAAAGTGTACAACTCTAAGGAATAAGACTCAAGAGGGGTCTCCTCCTTCGACCTTGGATTGGACTCATAAGTCTAAATGACAAAATACCTTTAGTTGTCGAGGATCGGCCTCTAGGAAACGTGTGTCACCCGAGTCAGAATTACGGTTTCTTTATGCACCCAGTTAAATCCCGGGGTGTCCCGTCACAAGAAAGAGACTCTGTCCCGGTGCGTCTCTTCGTCACGTCCCGACACTGCAGTGAGGACGAACAGGTCGAGGAGGTAGTGCGTTCGGTACCCGAAGTCTTCCCTTTCCAGCAACAAGGTCGCGGCACATACAGAAGACAAGAACTGGCGCCCGAAACATCTGTACTCACTCGTCTGCACATGTCTTATGCATCACAAGAATCAACACAGAGGTAAACTATGCTTCCTCTACCGCAATAGAGAAATTTAGTGTTGTCCTTACACACTGCCAGTGAAAGAGAGTCGGCAAATAAACGGAAAGTTTACTTCTCTACTGTTCTTTACATGTAATAGAGGAGGTACTTTGAGACGGAGAATTCTCTAGTTCAGGCCTCGTGAAAGGAGATCCATTTATCGGGTTGTAGACCTTTTGACTACGAGATTATTGAAGAGTTCCGTGAAAACGGAGTCCTGGGCAACTTCACGTAGAATACAACCAACTGTGGTTTCCTAGACTTTGCAGTGCCTCTGGACGTTAAGTCTTGACCGAAGCTCACGGGGTTCTTCTCCCTGATTCTTCTGAGATCCTAGGTTTCGATGAAAGAGTAAAAACAAAATAAAACAAAGAGAAGAGACGGAGAGAGAACGGAGAACAGGAAGAAGGAGTGAGTGCGTAGGAGGTGGAAGATGAATAGGAACCGAGTACCACCGACTGTTTTGGGGGTTCGGAGATAAGGAAAAAACTTTCGTCGTGGGTGGTCAATGACTAAATCGAGTCGCCACGAGCAAAGAATTCCGAATATATTTCAAACAATAACAACAAATCAGTGATTCAGCACAGGCTGAGAAGACGCCGAGACAGGCACCCTAGCGGGTCCGTTCTTAGGACCTTACTCAACGGGAAAGGGCTGGGTCCCTAACTTGGGTGCAGAGGACGAACCGTCTACCTAAGAAATGGTGACTTGGTGGTCCCTTCGGGAACATATTTCCATCGAGAGATTTGACCCTAAACCCGTCTGATCAGTTCGACATAATCAGTACATAACGACGTATTGTATAACGGGGTCTCTGAAACACTGAGTTTCATTATTATTTATAAAAAATGTGGAGTGTGAAAGACGCCTAGTCGTTAAACCGTCCTCGAGTCGACTCCAACACAGAGTTTTAGAGAGTGTACCAGTGTCAGTTCTACAGTCGATATCGATGTTAGTAGACTTCCGACCTGACCCCGACCTCTTACGTGAGGTCGAGTGACCACGAGTGACCACCGGGTAAGTGCACGGACCTTCGACTACGACCGAAAAGGGTCTTTCGGAGTCAAAGAAGGGTATATCTGGGAAAGTACTCGAAGAACTTATAGAAGTACTGTCAGTAGAAAGGGGACTCGTCCGTCAAGTAGTTGGGACTTATAAGTAACCTTCGTGGTTACGATTTCGACTTTGAGGTTATGAAACCGGTGGACTACACTTCTCGGTTAAGTGACCTTTTCGGGGACTACACCCCTTTCTAACTCCCGTCCTCCTCTTCCCCTACCGTCTCCCACTCTACCAACCTACCGTAGTAGCTGAGTTACCTGTACTCAAATTCGTTTGAGGTCCTCTGTCACTTTTAGTCCCTTCGGACCGCTCGACGTCAAGTAACCCAGAGTTTCTCAGTCTGTCCTGAATCGTTGACTTGTTATTGTTGTTTTTCGTTAAGTCCTTTCTGATACTCCTTCGACGTTACAGAAAATACTGGAGCGGAGTCTTCATCGTGAAACAGAGAAGACTTTATAGGATAACCAATGGGTCCAATCGGGATAAGTACCACCCTCCCTTAGCACGTTACTGTGCTTATGGTTCACCATTCCTAGAAACCCCTGGTCGAACCTACGACCTTCGGTCGTGATCTTGTCCAAAGATCCCCGTCTCTACGTTATAGAAGTAACTCATCGAGTACGGCCACAAAAAGGGGACCTCTTAGTTCTGCGAGAGAATTTTCGTTGGACCTATAAAAAAGAAATTTAAGTCTTAAATTTGGTTGGGAAACACAGAATCTCACTCGCTCCGACATGTCGACCAATTGATGTATAAGTACTAAACATCCTGTGGTGAGTGGGTTCTCTAGACAAGGTTAAAGGAACCTTTACACAACGTACTCGGGGACGTCTCTCGGCACGGATCGAGTCACACTTCGAGACTTCTCACCCACGGGTATACATAAGTAACTACTGCTACTAACTATCCAACGACTCACCTCTTCTACGAGAGATTTCTTCCGTCCCCTGTTCTGTTCCTTTGAGTAGTGAAGACACACCCTTTAGACTTGTAAGTCATCGAGATTGTAGATGTCTCGACCGGTGAAAAAGTCCCAAGTCTCAACCGTCCTTTTTGATTCTCGATTTATCTTTTATTATTTTCCTTTAACATACACAAGACACGGTTTTTCCTTACTAAGATCCTTTTTTCCAATTTAAGACTTCGGTCTCTACGAAGATTCAGGAAGGTTCCCACCTCTTTATCAGACACCACTCTGGTCTTCAACCCTCTAGACTGAGGATTGGAAGTTTAGTCCACAAGACGGAAACCTGGGAGGTCACGTCTCATTTAGTTCTGAGTTACGACCTAAAACTTAAAACGAAAGTAACATGTTTTTCAGTAACTGTTTCTTGATGGTGAACAGTTGTTACGTTTTGACCTATTCATTACGGTGGAGAGACTTTGAGACACAGGAGTAAACAATCTTTTCTTTTTCTTGTGATCACTGATGAAATGGTCCCTAAGGGTTTACCGTGCACAGACACACGATTCAACGAAGTCAAGACAGACTGAGACACTGGGATGTCTGGAATCGATTGGTCCGAGGAGACAGCACCTTAAGAGGTCCGTTCTTATGACCTCTCGCAACGGTACGGGAGGAGGTCCCCTAGAATGGTTGGGTCCCTAGTTTGGGTACAGGGAATGCAGAGGATTTGACCGTCTACACAAGAAATGGTAATTGCGGTGGACCCTTCGTGGGGTACACCGTGTCACCATGTCTTAGGTGGACGTTAGGACCTCTGGTCCAAGATAAGGACCCAGTCCTTCTAGGGGACCTCCTCCTTTGCCGTTAAGGTCATAAGAACGGACCTTTTAAGGTACCTGTCTCCTCGGACCACCCGATGTCAGGGACCCCAGTGTTTCTCAGTCTGAGCTGACTTACTAGCCCGTGCGTACTTTGGTGAAAGGGATGAAGAACTGTGACAAAGTTCATAGTCTAAGACCTTTTGGCAACGGACGTACGTAGGAGTCACCGAATCAGTAAAGTCGAGAGACGTTGAGGTGGCTGACATCGGGTGGTCAGAGGAGACAGGTACGTAAAGAGTCCGTTCTTATTATCTCACCCAACGGTAAAGGAGGAGGGACCTGAACAGGACTGGGTCCCTAACTTGGGTATAAAGGACGTAACCGTCCACCTAAGAAATGGTGACTCGGTGGTTCCTTCCGGACCTTCTTGATGTCTAAACTTTTTCAGGTTTCTTGAGGAAGGACCGGGTCATTTCTGGTCTCTGGGAACATTACGTCCACGAAATTTTCCGTCGACGAGGATGAAGTCCGTACACTCATCCTTTCTCGACCCGGTTCGTCGTCTGTGACTTCAGTCAACAATAGGTGGTGTTCCCGTAGACACTATGGTCGTTATCAGTGGTGAAAGTTTAGCACGAGATACCTGTATACTCCTCGTTTACAACCTGATCAGAGGGAAGCTCAGGTTCTCACACTTTTTATTTCGATTCTTATACGCTGGGACACGAAGAGACGAGAGTCCTTATCCCTAAACGTCCTACGTGGAGACGTTTGTCTGTCTTACTTCTTTCGTCCACATCCACTATCACCTTTCTTTAATCCTTTTCTCTGTTCCTCTCTCAGGACTACGACAAAGTCGAGGACCAAGGGTAACGAATAAAAAGTTATGGTACATATGTGAAAAGATTTAATTAATCAATTAACATAAATAGATAGTGAAAGTCGACACGACCCAGAAGTAGCGATGGGTACCCGAAAGAGATCAACGTCACGTACCCGAAGAATAACACCACGGAGGAGAACGACGTCTCATCCCCGAGATCCCGTACCTCCGAAGTCCTCAACACTATGTGCCTGAGTTATCAGCGTCGAGCGCCCGAAGCAACACCTTAGGAGGTCCTGGTCCCTAGCTTGGGTACAACGGACACCTAAGAATTGGAGGTAACAAAACTACAGGTCGACATAAGGTCGGGAACCGAAGAAGTTCTCGGTAGGGAAGATAAAGGGGGAAAACGTATACAATCCATACCCATAGTGAAGTCAATAAGTCTTAGTTGTATTAAGATCGATTATAAGAAGGATGTTTTCCTTACTAGACACAGTCAAATACTAAGGTTATCCTAACTACAACCACAAGAACGGTGTTTCCGATATCAAAGCAGGTCTTTGTATTTTCGTGTTACTGGCGCTCGTGCCTAGGTCTTAGATCTGGTGGGCCCCACTTCAGAGACCTGTTTAGGGAATCGGAGAGACACTGAGTCAAAAAGACAGACCGTTTACGACTATGTTTATTATCATTAGGTATGGAATCCCTCAACAACACTACTAACTTACTCAAGAATGTATTAGTTCCAGTGAATAGTAACGAAGTAGAACACCCTTAATTTCAGTGGTTCAAGGGTCGGAACTGAGGCTATACCTGAAGATTTTTTTTGGATACATAGTAATGTGTGTACGTCACACACACACACCCCCCCCCTTACGGAAAAACTCACAACTTTCCTCGGGAACAAGGGAAACTATTATCCTACTGAAGTTTCATTATTTTTAAAGTGTAACTTTAACCGATGGGGACGGTGTTTCTTCTAGTGACTCTGGGGTTCAAAGTATGCCCCTCGGGACTCACTTTTAGATGTGGGTACGAGTTTTTAGGACCTTTATTCCTACCTATCTATTAACTCTAAGACCGACTTCGCCTCACTTGTTTCTACGAGATTAATTTAAGACGTATCCTTGATTAATTGGGTAAATACACAATAGAAGGAAACACGTTATCCCCGTCGTTTATAGTTGTAAGTATATAAACGTCGGATAGTCATACAACAGACCCTATGGAAAGGGGGACTCACGACACCTGCCTCGTCCTACGGGAAGCACCCTAGAGATCCTGGATTAAGTAGACAGGCTCCGAAGGTGAATGGAAACTGTGAGAGACCCTTCGTGTGCACCCGAAACGAGAAACCCGTCTAGTGTCTTCAGTAGGACCTCCCAATGGTAGTCATTAGCCAACACAGAGGACTGTGTCCCGGGAAGTCTGGTAGGACCTCAACCAGGACCTCCAGTGGAACTCTTTTCCCGGAACCACGACCGTCAGGTCACCCCCGTAGAGGGGACTGACAAGTACCTAGTTATACGTCTCGGGAGGGCGGGTGAGGTCGGTACACCGTTTCCATAAACGATGGAACTCTTCCTTCACTAAATAGACACCCTCTTGTGACAAAACCGTTTCAAACACATCCTTGTCGGAAACAGAGACGTTCGTACACACACGCACACACGTACTTCGTCACTCTCACTTTCTATTTCTGTTGCACTTGTGGTATTTTTCCGTTAAGAAATATATTCACGAACTTTTGCATGCTACGTCTCTCTGACGTCTGGTGTTTTTACTTAAAGTACCGGTATGAAAGAAGAGTCGATATAATTAAGTAGTGTCGACGTGAAGAAAGAAGAAGCCTTCATCCTGGGACGTAATAGTCACCGAAATAATACTTTTGGAAGTGTCTCTCTTTTATCAGAAACTTCCTTTGTCCACCCTCTTTTCTTCTTTGCCCCTTTTGTTTCGACCCACCCTCCCAGACCCCTTCCCTTGTTTCTCTTACACAAACGAGGTTCAAACTCAACTTTCCAAACATTCCTGTGGTATGTCGTCGGATTGATTAATCTCAAATATCAAAATACACACACACACACACACCAACGAAACAGTAATCGATCTAATGGATTTATAATTGAAAGACCAATGAATCGGATTACGAATGTAAGTCTCTTCTTTCTTAAAGGGACTTCTTAAAACTAGAAATCAATAAATGAAGTGAACTAAAGTACCGAAGTCGTTATGCACTTGACACTTGAAGGTCTACAAGTTCGACCAAAATCTTTTCCGTCTCCTTGGTCTCTAGTTTAACGGTTATAAACGGTCTACTAGCTTTTTCGTTCTCTCAAGGTCTTTTTATAGATAAAGACGAAAGAACTGATACGGTTTCGGAAACTGACACACCTAGTGTTATTTGACACCTTTTAAGACTTTCTCTACCCTTATGGTCTGGTGGACTGGACGGAGAATTCTTTAGACATACGTCCCGTCCTTCGTTGTCAATCTTGACCTGTACTTGTTGTCTGACCAAGGTTTATCCTTTTCTTCATGCAGTTCCGACATATAACAGTGGGACGAATAAATTGAATATACGTCTGATGTAGTACTCTTTGCGACCCAACCTTCTTTGTGTTCGACCTTAGTTCTAACGGTCCTCTTTATAGTTATTGGAGTCTATACGTCTGCTGTGGTGGGAATACCGTCTTTCACTTCTTGATTTCTCGGAGAACTACTTTCACTTTCTCCTCTCACTTTTTCAATCGAATTTCGAGTTGTAAGTCTTTTGCTTCTAGTACCGTAGACCAGGACAGTGAAGTACCGTTTATCTACCCCTTTGCCACCTTTATCACAGTCTGAAATAAAAACCCCGCGGTCTTAGTGACGTCTACCACTAACGTCGGTACTTTAATTTTCTGCGAATGAGGAACCTTCTTTTCAATACTGGTTGGATCTATCGTATAATTTTTCGTCTCTGTCATGAAACGGTTGTTTCCAGACAGATCAGTTCCGATACCAAAAAGGTCACCAGTACATACCTACACTCTCAACCTGACAGTTCTTTCGACTCACGACTTCTTTACTACGAAAACTTGACACGACAACCTCTTCTGAGAACTCTCAGGGAACCTGATGTTCTAGGTTGGTCAGGTAGGACTTCCTCTAGTCAGGACCCACAAGCAACCTTCCTGACTACAACTTCGACTTTGAGGTTATGAAACCGGTGGACTACACTTCTCGACTGAGTAAACTTTTCTGGGACTACGACCCTTACTAACTTCCGTCCTCCTCTTCCCCTGCTGTCTCCTACTCTAACAACCCGCCGTAGTGGTTGCGCTACCTGTACTCAAACCCATCCGAGGCCTGTCCCTCCGGACCGTACGACGTCAAGGACCCCAGTGTTTCTCAGTCTATACTGACTCGTTGACTTGACTTGACTACATTGGTTTATAATGGAAATCTACTTACGCTCAAGTACAATGGCAGTTAATAAGTAAACAAAACTTTTACGTGGCAATGTGTATATTGTCTTTGTGTTCTTGGATTAACAACATTACCTTCTTTAACTAAAGAAACCAGTTAGTCTTTCTGTATTGTTAATTTTTAGTAAGGGTATAGTTTTTAGTATAAAATTCTGAATGACCGTCGACAGGAAGTGTGTAAACTTACCTGAAAGAGTGGTTCATCTCTCAAGTGGAGGTGACCTAACCCTCCCAGACTAAGTGACCGTCAATGCTGGGAACCCAACGAAGGGATCAACGCATTCCTATCGACACACCGGAACCTCTTCAGTAAATTGAAGTAGACATTACACTCGTGTCTTACAGAAGGAGTGGACGGAGTATAACGATACGTTTCCTTTATTCAAAGATCAACACCTTCGGGAAACATTTCAATCCGGACACTTACTTTACGTCCAAAAATACCTAGGTGTATGTGAGAAGTGTTAGTACTTATGTATTGCCCGTGCCCCAACTTATGTGACATCCACGAAAAGCGAAACTTGCGTACGCGGACCTCTAGGGTCGGGCATTGTGGTGTCTTATCCACACGAGACACCCTACATTGGGTCCACTGTGGGGCTTGTAATTCGGTGTGGACACGAGACTGTCTCTGTTGCCACACGTCTCCTCTTAAGTCTTCTAGTTATATGTGGTACCGTCTCTCTCGTCTCGGCAGGTCACCACCACCATGGTGTGGACTAGTAGGGAGGTCCGGTCCGTCTTTGTGACGGATTAGGTGCACCTGAAGGTCGTGAGGTGAGAAAGGGACTTTGTTTCATTAAAGAGGGCGTAGAAGTAGGAACGTGAAATAACCCCCATCGGGATTTGAAACTCGTGGGTACGGTTGGGGGTGTTGTAAGTCGACCGTGGTCTATTTATCCCGGGAGAGACTCAAGTATCAAAACTAAGACCTTGAGAGTGGGACTTGGTGAGGAGTCTAATCTAAGGTGGGACAACCATACAGGGACCGAAGGTTGAGTTCAGTTATTTGTCAATGATTCGGGGACCAAAAACGATTCGAAGACGAGTCATTATCCCATGTCGTTACCCGTTGTTGAGTACAGGAACGGGAGTACCTCCAATAGTAGATTACCGTGCTGACTGGTAATTTGGTAAGGTTAGAAGTCTGACTCCTGAGGCACCTCTTTGAAGGTCTTTTCTACTACAGATGAGACTCTGGACGTCCGATTCCACAAGTACTCCACTTTCCTTCAATCCTTCCTTCTCTCCCGTCTTATAATATTCATCGTGTGGACCCTCCGTCCTCACTTGGACAACGTAAATTTGACCTTCTGTAAATCAGACCTGTTTTCATTCACCGTCCGTTTTCAGTTGAAGAAATACAGAAACATAGATTGAAAGGGAATCTAAACCCTGGAGGTATATACTACAATTAGAGATGGTTGAAGTCGAGGTTAGGGAGGACGTGCCGGATAACTAGCGGAAGGGGTCAAACAAGGTTGTGCATCTACTGAAGAAGGAAAACTAGGGGTTTCCCAGAAGGATACCTGACTTACACAAGAGGGTTTTGCATATACAACATCGGGATTAGGAGTGTCACTACCTTAAACCTTCACCCAGGAAACTCCGTACTCAAACCTACTCCAGAACACCCACCTCGGGGGTACTCCTATACCCACGGAAATATTCCCCTATCCTCTTGTGTCGACTGGAGAGAGGTCGTGTACTTGTGTCCCTACTTCAAGTAGTGGACGTTTGACTCTCCTTCTCGCGAGTACCTTAGACGGTCGTGGAACTTGAACCGGGAGGTCGGACGTCTTGACACTCTTTACAGAGACAATTATTTCTTTGTTTGGATACATAAGATAAGGTCGTCGGGTTTGACTGACTGATTCGGTCCCGACTAAAGGAGACCGGAACATTTACCTTTGGTTAGACAGAGTTCAGAAGAAAATGTACCTTAACATAGTGTCTCGAGAGCCTAAAAAAAAAAAAAAAGTAAAACGGATAGTCCGACGGTTCCGCGTCTACTAGAACATAAAGGAGGGTTCGTGCATCCTGTCACGGATCGTTATACAAAAGGGTATTGTTTAAAGATGAACAGCGAAAAGCCAAATTTTCGGAAGTCGGTAGGACACAAGTAGAAGTCTGTTTTAGACCAAGGATTCGTGTCGAGGGTTCGGGATCGGGGCCAATCGGACGACCGGAATGGAGACAGGGAGAGGCGAAGAGTGGTAGGGGACGTCAGAGTGACTGGTAAGCGCAAGAGACACCGACGCTCGAGAGGACGGAAACTCGAGAGTGGGTGCGACAAGGGAGAGGACGGGACGGGTGGGGAAAGCGAGAATGAGTAGAGGTCTTAGAGTCAAATATGGTGGTGAAGTCGTCCCTCCGAAAGGGACTGTGAGCGAAGGAACGAGGACGACCTCGTGTCGTGAGTGACGAACTAACTTTGACGCATAACCTCACGAACGAGAGGGTGTCTGAGTCGGAACCGTGAGACCTAGCATCCGGACCCTCCTACGGTTCGACGCACGGACCAAGATGGGTGATCTACGACTGGAGTGCAGTGGTGTAATCCTGTTGGTTCTTCCACGGCTTCCAGGGGATCCTTGTCTTCGTGGGAGGAAACTCTTGGTGACACGGTGTGAGAAGGTTTCCATCCGTGATAAAGAATACGTGTCGGGAGGGGTTCGACCGTACATTATCATCTTCGGATGATTAGTATACGACGTACTTACTTGTCTTCAAGGATGATATTTGAGGATGGCTTACTTACTCGTAGTTCTTCCTCCGACGCAGTCCTCGTGCCCCTCGAGTCTCGGGGCGCAAAGAGAAATTACTTACCCATCTTGGACGTACTTGTGCCACCAGAAGAGTGAGACCTTCGCGAGGAGGGACGGACAATGTAGGTAGGTCCATCCGTTGTCCAGTAGTTCAGGCGGTGACGAAGACGTGTGTGTAGAGAAACCCGACGGGACAGGTGGGTGGAGGGGAGATATCTTGTCTTTTTTCCAAGGCCGAAGGGCTCGAAGGACGTAGTTTCTACAAATTCGAAAATTACGCTTGGGACTAATTAATTGTTCCTGCGTTCTGAATGTACGTAAAGTTCAACGAAAATAGAGACCTTCTTTTCTGCGGAAAACCGTCTATGAAAGACGAGTGACAGATCAAGTCGTAAAGTTTCCCGTACGAAACTTCCCGACTCGTCCAATGGTATAAAAACACACACTTCCCGTTACTGATCATTAATTCCAAGTCTGGGGAAATACAGTTGAGTTCCTTTTTTTTCTGTTTAAGTTAGAGTCGAGGTAGGTTTGACTGTACAGTCTCGACTTCCCGAGAATGACCACAGTTTCCCGTCTTCGTTTTTCCCTTCTCCCAGACACTACATTATTTCTGAAGTAGGGAAACCGAGAGTTAAATTTTTCGGTTGTAGACAACTCGTGGATGACCCGCGACATAGTCGAGCGGGTGTTTACGATACTTTCTGATTATAATAAAGTAAATGTCTAACTTCGTTGATTCCAAACCTCTATGTTTAAACAGGTTTTACATTGTTTACACGGTCCACACGAATCTTATACCACCCAAACTGATATAAGAAAGAAGGTTTGAATATAAGGGAGTAGGGAACACAGAAGGGGACAAGTAGACATAGATGATCTGACCTTGTTTCCCTGAATAAAATAGAAACAAACGTTTATTAAATAAGTAAGGTAGTCAGTCACCTGCAGAGTAGGTAAGTTCTGAGGATTTCGTAAAATGGTAAACAACAATAAATTGAGAAACATTGGGGTACCTGTGGTCCGACAGGAAGAGACAGAGGGTCTCAAACGATTCTAAGTACAGGTAACTCAACCAGTACGATAGATCGGTAGAGTAGGAAACGATGTGGAAGAGGAAAACGGAAGGTAGGAAGGGTCGTAGTACCAGAACAGGTTACTCAGACGAGAAGCGTAGTCCATCGGTTTTATAACCTCGGAATCGAAGTCGTAGTCAGGAAGGTTACTTGTAAATCACTAAAGGAAACCCTGACTGGCGAAACTAGAAATGGTCGTGGTATTAAGTTTTCGTAGTTGAGAAACCGTGAGTCGGAAGAATTACCAGGTTGAGAGTATAGGAATGTACTGATGACCTTTTTGGTATTGAACTGATATACTTGGAAACAACCGTTTTACTACGGAGACGAAGGAAAATTATACGACAGATCCAAACGGTATCGGGGGTAGTATTTGAAAACCCTTCAGTACGAAATAGGTAGGAGGGTAGATTCCGTATTTAAGAGTCGTTCGTCCCTGGAACCGAAAGAGAAACTTAAGGCATAGGATCCACAAAATGTGTCCCTGACCGTGTCTCATCCAAAGTGTTTTACTAACAACTTGTAAATGACTCTTTGATAAGACTACTCTAACGACCAGTGAAGGTTGTGGATGAATAGGGAAGAAGGAATTATTGTATCATGAGTAAAAATGGATCTTCCAGTATTGAGATTGATTTATTGATTTTTTCTGTAGGGGTCACGAAATCGTCAATCCTTACTGACATTGTTTCAGACCAGGAAAAAAAAAAAAAAAATTAAAATTTTAGAAATTAAGTTTCAGACCAGGTATTCTATATTCTTCACAACACAACGTGGGGATACTTCAGAAAAGAATAAGACAGACTGATGAATCTAGTACGTACACTACCGACCTTGAGTTCGTCGACAAAACCTGGTCCTTCTAGTTTCGGTGGGGAATCCCTAATTCTTCATTTTTATGTCTTCGTTAGACCCATGGACTACTTGTTTCTTGATGATCTTATCAAGAGACGATGGATAGATGTCTGAACGAAATACTCTTGCTATTGATCTGAAGATAGTAACTGAAGTAACAAAAACTAAAAAACAATGAAAGGTGACTTGGATTAGGGTCGACTATATTGACGATTCTCATTCCGTGACAAGATCCCTAGCACCCCGTACGGTCGTGTGGAGGGAGTACGGGTACACTTCGAGTGTCAGACATCCTCTTACGACTACGCAGGTACAGACTACTAATAAACGGTACGATATGAGGTCAGTATAATTGAAAGAAAAGGCAGGGGGTCACCATTAGTGGTGTTCTCTTCTTTTCTATTTTACGAGTCACCCCCTACTTAACCCTCTACGGTGAATGTCGTCCTCTCTGGTACTTTTAAAAGTACCTCCTCTGTGGGGAACTTAAACCAGAACTTATAAGTACTCTCAACCCTAGACGTCTCTTAACCTACTACAACTTGTGGGGTCCTTGTCTTTTATATCCTACACAAACCCTCTTCTGGTCTCTAAAACAGTGTGTTTCACACACTTCGTTCGTATCACACACTATAAATACTCGTGCCCGAGGTCACAAGCTACAAAACTCAAACTTAGGATCGAGATGACAAATGATCGAGACACTGGAGTCGACTCGGTGAATTGAAGGTACTTGGGGGAAAGAAAGTAGACATTTTACTCCTATCATTGAGGATAGAAGAGGTCAACAGTCTTAATTCACTCAAACATACATGGCTCCCCGAAGGGACCGCTGAGTCTATCATTTCTTAGACGGACGTTACGACCTCTGGACCCAAGCTAGATCTCCCGAGTCTTGTCACCGGTAGAGTTTAGTCGTTTGGAACTTGCATTAGAGACTGTTTGTAGAGTTTCTTTATCAATCAATTTCGTGGGTCTCGGTGTCTACGGTTGAATTCTGGTAATAATACTTCCTTGGCTTTTCGACGATTTAAAAATATTCGTTTTAACATGAACTGTCCTCTCGATAAACCCCCCTTCAGAATGATACAGTTGTAAAAGCAGAATTGGTGGAAGAGGGAGGGTGAGGGTGGGGCAGCCGGATGACTGGACCCAAAGAGGACCAAGGACCCACGTAGACGCAGGTAGTCAAGGGGTTCCGGGAAGAGAACAGAGACCCCTGGGGACTAGCGACTGAGTCCGTTTGGGCTGACGAAGAGTCTCGGGACCCGTTCCTTCGGAAGACCGAGTGTCGACGACCCGGAGGAACAAGAGGACCCTAAACGATTTCACACACTAAGGACAGAGTGAGGAGAGGAAAGAGACGGGGTTTAAGGAGACGGGGGCCGGGGAGTCCCCATCACAGTGGTCACGACTGTAAGACAGAGATTCGACACTTTATGTCCGGTTACTAATGTAGTCTTGACCCATTGTACTCGGTAAAAAAAGGAGGAACCCCTGTGACCTTTAGTGCGGTGGAAGGGTCTGTTCAAACTGGTATGACCTACGATACGTGAGTTAACACAGAGGGGATCTTTTGAGGTACCTGTCTCCTCAACCGTCCGATGTCAGGTACCCCAACGTTTCTCACCCTGTTCTGACTCGTTCACTCGTATTTGCGTGTGTTTAGACGTGTGACTTTGGTGCGGGGGTCACTCCACCATAAACCTTTATTTCGGAAACTCTACGTTAATTCCTATTCACTCCAGTACTGACACCCCGGGATTAAGTTATCCTAACCATCGGAATATTCTTCTCCTTCTCTAGAGAGAGAGAGAGTTAGAGAGAGACAGGGGAAAGGGCGGAAGAGAGAAACGTGCGTGGGGGGGTGAAGATAGAAGAGGGGAGTCGGTGTCTGTGTGTACTTCCTATGTCTTATCCGTCGGTAGACGTTGGGTTCCTGTCTTGAGAGTGACCTCTGATTAGGTCAACGAGGACTTGGAACTTGCAGGTCAGAGGTCTTGACACGTTCCTGTGTAAAGACAACAAATTAGGTGGGTCGTCGGAGTCGTCTAACTATCGTAGCACAGATGTATATGTCGGGGAGTATACGGACGACGACAAGTCCACGAAGAGACTCGAACCCTCGGTTGACGTCTGGAGAAGGTTATCGTTCGATGTAGGCAGGTATCTGTCGAGTAGTTCTCGGAGGATGAGAAGGTACGGTCAACAACTTTCTCCGTAACCTAAGAGAACAGGACTAAGGACCAACAGATCGAGTTTCAGTGTTGATGTAAGGTAGACACTGGTAAATGGTCGGTGTTTCTCTCATCGAAGTCGAAGGGGGGGGGGATGAAGAAAAGTTGAATGTAAAGTAACTGTAAAATTCGTAGAAGGTGAAGTCTACAGACGTACACCTGTGGGTCACTCTGTACGTAGGATCGATGTTTCTTATAATGTTATGACTGCTATAGTTAGGTCCCCAGACGGAACCAGGTCTATTTTTATCTCACTCTTCAAATTTTTTTTTTTGGATGTGCACGTAGCGACAAAGTGGGTTAAAAATAAGGGAGGTTTCTATAGTACCTCTACTTATAAGTACCACTCTTTGCACTCCAAAGTCGGAAGCTTCGTATTAAATAACAATAAAGCTTAGAGTAATCGCGAAATGTAAACATTTTGGGCAAACCCCACTCCGTAAAAGAAAGAAAGGAGGGAACGGAAAAAGTAGGTACGGAGGTAGGAAGGGATTTGTGGGACAGGAGAAGGTTCTCGATTTAGTCTGTGACAGTAAAAATGTCTTTACTTTTTAGTCCTCACTTCTCCCCTTCACTGAAACTGTATCTTTGTTCATTAGTACCGTTACCTTTATTAATGACTTCCTTTTGAACGAGACTCCGACAGTCCGGTAGCATACAACTACCGCCTCGACGTTCGAGGGTCATGTCCTTCCAGTGTACGACAGAGAACGAAGTGAAGGGTTGGAGTCGTCCCTCAGTCTCACCTTCGGGACTATGTTCCCTAGGGACTCGAGGGAAGGATGTGGACGTACCGACTACTAGAATTGTATTATTCCCTGAAAGTGTCTCCGTCCTTGACTTTGAAGACTAACTAATTTCTACATGCTTTCCCTTTATAAGAAATAAGTCGCCGTCGATACACAGTCTGTGACCCGTATTCATAGAAACTAATAAGAGACACGACCAATGGATAATGACGAATTATTTGGTGGGGTTTTACATCACGGAATTTTGGTAATAACTAATCATATCGAACGTACAGTCACCCAACCAACCTCCAGACGATAGACCCGATCTGAGTAGTTACACAGACACTCAGCTGCCCCTAAGTCGAAGTTCGACTCGAACCAACGGCGTGGAATTGACCCTTTAGACGCGAGGTGTACAAACAGTGGAAGGAAGACTCTGGTCGTCCGCTCGGGTCCGTACACGAAGAGGATCACTGACGCCTTCGCATTCCGTCTTTCGTCTTAGTGTGGTCCGAGTCTCGACTGGGTGGGAAGTGGAGACGAATAAGATAACCAGTCTTATTCAGTGTATCTGTGCGGGACGAAGTTTCTCATGCCTTTCTCTGAGACCGAGAAATCCTTCTTATTTCTGCGGACCGTTTCCAACGTCTGTGTGCCTCTCCACTTCTTAATCCTAGTGCTATATTGGATGACTTAAAGTAAAAGGGTTACTAAGTTCCGCAAGGAACGGATCCGATGATATAGCACTTCATTCTCGGTCCATAAAATCTGAACTGGAAAGGGAAGGAAAAATGGAAAGAGGACGTCAAACAGGGGTTTCCGGTGTGAACTTTGAACGTAGGAATGAAAAGTTAGTCGGTAAAGAAAGTCATCTTTGTAAGGTCTTTTATAGGAGCACATCACTGAGAAGAAAATACTGTGGATTATTAACACCAATATTATTTTACTACTGCTACTGACGTCGAAGGTAAGTAACGTAAGGTAAGGTCACAACTAATACTCTCCCCGATACCTCAACATAAACATTGGTCCTCTATACCCCATTCTCTGGACCGGAACAGTGAACAATCCACACACTGAGACCTACTCCTTAAAGTGGAAAAAATCGAAATCAAAAGAGTATACTGTCAATCTTTACGAATATCAAGGACCGAGATTCTCGACAACTTTCCCAATCCACTCTACTCTTGCAGTGTCGTAAATCGTATGAAGGACCATACGATGTCTCTGAGACAGTCACAATGATAATAAGAAAAACAACAACGACAGTCTACGATTTATCACATGATTTACGACACGTCCGTAACAGTATAAATATTTAGCGTGTCACTAATCTTTTATCCAGAAACAACTATAGACAGATGAACTGGTTTTGTGAATAAAAGAATACCGATAACAGAAGTAATCCCAGTCTTCTGAGACTACGACCCTCCCTAACCCCCGTCCTCCTCTTCCCCTGCTGGTTCCTACTCTACCGACCTACCGTAGTGACTGAGTTACCTACACTCAGACTCACTTGAGGCCCTCAACCACTACCTGTCCCTCCGGACCGCACGACGCTAAGTACCCCAGAGTTTCTCAGCCTGTACTGACTCACTGACTTGACCTGAAGTTCCTCTAGGTTGGTCAGGTAAGACTTCCTCTAGTCGGGACCCTAAAGAAACCTTCCTTACTACGATTTCGACTTTGAGGTCATGAAACCGGTGGAGTACGTTTCTCAACTGAGTAACCTTTTCTGAGACTACGACCCTCCCTAACCCCCTTCCTCCTCTTCCCCTACTGACTCCTACTCTACCGACCTACCGTTGTGCCTGAGCTACCTGTACTCAGACTCGCTTGAGGCCCTCAACCACTACCTGTCCCTCCGGACCACACGACGCTAAGTACTCTCAGCCTGTGCTGACTCGCTGACTTTCCTTGACTTGACTCGTATAGGTTCACCGTACATAATTCCCATCATTTTTCAAGGTTGAATAAGAAAGTCCGGTTCTCTGTGACCTAAATCTTTATCGGTACGTAAAAGAAAAAGAACCGCACAGTAAGAGGTTCGGAACGTATCTACGGAAAAGAGAGAGTGTCAGGTAGACATGATCGGTGGACGAGAAAGTTTTTGTATCTGTGTTTGTCTTTCGGAATCCACCACAATTTCGTGTATGACCTGCGTAAAACGAGGGGTCTCCGACCACCGGTTCCGTTCCGTCGACCCGAATTCCGAACCGAGACAGCTACGGAAGGTACCAACTTCTTAAAATCGTGAACGCAACGTTTTACCTTCGGTAGTCGTTGTTCGACTGAAACGGTGTGGAAACCCCACTCATCCACGTCATCCGTCCTTTCACGTCGTCTTTCCGAATGGGTAGTCCTTTGCGAGAGTCTTTTCCCACGACTCCAGGGTGGCGGTCTAGATCTACAGTACCTAGGTCCAAAAACTAACTGTCTACTATTGCCGTGAATCCGAGTCGTACCGTTGTCGAAGAGGTATTATCCACCTTTCCTAGCCTCCACAGTAAGTCGTTAGTCTTTTACTGGGTGGTCGTGGACAGGGACCTCTAAAGTTAAAATCGGAACCCAGTCGAAGAGGATGAGTAAAAGAGTTTACCTAAGTTTAAGAAGGTTAGACAGACCCCTAAACGAGAATGGGGCTCTATTACCCTTAGTCGTCTCTCTCTCTCCCTAGAAGACAAAAAAAAGATAGGTAATAGTGAAGAGACTAATAAAACCACAGGAGCGTACGCTAAGTTCCTATTAGTCTCAAACGTGTGACTGACGTAATACTTAAGGACTCAGAGTTCAGAAGGGTTCGGTGGCTCCTGGTAGGCCTTTGGTTTAGACCGAAAAAATCGTGACTTATGACAAGGAGAACATGCTACGGACTGTGGCTTATTCATAAGTTCATTAAGAACAACTCGATTACTCATGTAATCACAGGGACTAAGAACTTAGAACTTAGAGAGAACTCTCGAGAAATTAGTAAGTAAATAAGTAGGTAAGTAAACAAGTTTTCTATACATAATCCGAACACAAAACCTTAAGACGTATTCACTTTTTTTTTTTTTTCGACTTAGTTTGATAGGGATCGAAGTCCGTTGAGCCTCATCTCCTTTTCTCAATTTGAGACATGGTCAGTCAACTATAGTGTTAGTACCACACATTATTTTGTCGAGATTTGAGTCACCGAATTTACCGTTAGCAAACGAGAGTACGTTGGTAGATCTCAAACCGACCCCCTCGGACGACTAAATCCGACCGAATCGTTTCGAACAGAGGTTTGACACCCAATACCTGTCTACACGACGCATAGACAGTCATCCCACTCTCTACTGGTCTCTGGACCTGTCTCGCATAACGAGAGGACTATTGCCGTCTTCGTGGCTCTCGTGGCGATGTGTTCGGCCCCGCGCACCGTACCGACGACCGCGGCGTGATCGGTGACACTCAGTGCACCGGTTCCAGTTATAGTTGTGTAAGACCCCCTCTGCGAGAGGAGTGTCTCCTTCTTCCCTCACGTATAAACAACCTGTTATTAGATTTTGTAGTGTCGGAATTTACGTTTATCCTGTACAGTATCTTTTATAATTTATGATGTTTACTTAAATGTGTTTCTTGTTCCGGTACGTTTCCCTTTGTCGATAATGTCTCTTACCCACACTACTGCTAGTCTTTACCGGGACTTCCCACCTACGATAGACACGGAAGTCCCATGATCAATCCCTTTTTAGATCTGTCTCCATTGTCCCTCAAACTTCACGCACGTTCCCTATCATTCCTGTGAATAAAACTACTCCCGTATCCAATGTCTTTTTTTTTATCGTCCCCTTACCTAGTCTTTCCACCAAATTCTGGAATTTATAATACGATTACCGAGTGTATTCTGGATCTCGTTGTTTTTAATCTCTTATTGTCCGCTCTCCATTTTGATTGAATTTTCACGCGTTACGTAACCGTTCCATCCACAATCTGTCATATAATCGAGGACTCTGAGAGGTACCTACAGTCCCTCTTACTTGACGGTCATCTGGCTCTACTATTTATGATCTGTAATGTGAAAAAATTGATAATAAAAAAGGGTCACTTAGAACCACCCGTAGAGGTTGGGGTCCGAATTACGGTGCTGACGCCATATAGAGACGGGACACGTCGAAGGAGACGTAAGGGTGAGGGACAATAGAACTCACCTTTGGGAGAGAACGGAAGGTTCTTCTTCCACTCTCGGTCGACAACCGGTCGACGAGTCTCTCTTCGTCACGATAGCTCTCAGGTCGCGTCCCGGTTTCCTTAGTATAGAGACACGTCTGAAGGAGCAGGGGACGGGTAGAAGTCAAATTCATGTCTAACTATATCCGGTACCAAAAAAATTCAATGTTTTGTTTAAGGTATCAATTATTTCCGTACGTAAACAATTAAATAGGTAGTTTATGAATAACTCGTTGAGGACACACAGTCGTACAGAGGATACCTGACCTATGCGTCGTCACTTACTCTCTCCGTTTTTAGGGAAAGGATTATTTCGAATATAAACTCACTACCTCCGTTAGGTAGTTAGTTAGGCACTTAGTCGACACCATCTCTTTTATAGCTGCATCTTTATACCACTTACCCACCATGACTCTCAGATTGTCGTCTTCCTCTTTACTCGTGGGGTAGATACGGCCGACACGTTACACCCTACGTACTAAGTTTGAAGGAGAACGGAGTCAAAGGATTTGACTATGTGTCTCTTTCCACATGTGATCATGTGGAAGGAACCCAAGTGTCTTTCCAATTTATGACGTGACAAATATTTCACGAATCTTGTCACGGACCGTGTAGGTCGTCGAGGTCCAATTTCCACCTCTGTCTCCCCGTCTACGAAAATGACGTCGTATAAGACACGAGACGGGGTCCATCTACGTTCCACAATCCTCTTTTCTTTTGTCCCACAGATTGGGTCGGACGTCGTAGTCTCTTCAGGCGGAACCCTCTTCCCACGACTTAGTTTCGCCTCTCCTCCTTTTACTTGTGAATGAGTCATGTCTCAAGAGCCACGATCCACGCAAGAGAATAATAAATATCTTCAATGAAAAGTGCTGTTGAAACATTCGGTTCATACGAATACGGGTGAAATGTCCACTTTTCGGTCCAGTGACTACTATATGGAATGAGTACTGCAATACCATCTCAATCATGAGACTTGACTCTATGAAATATGATTTGGGTCTCGGTGAAAATAAAATGACGAGATTCTTCCGGATTCTACGATATTGTCGGTTGTAGATAACCAATACAAAGCCTCTTCCGTTACCGTGGGGTGAGGTCATGAGAACGGATCTTTTAGGGTACCTACCTCCTCGGACCATCCGACGTCAGGTACTCCAGTGACTCTCAGCCTGTGCTGACTCACTGAAGTGAAAGTGAGAGTACGTGACCTCTTCCTTTACCGTTGCGTGAGGTCACAAGAACGGACCTCTTAGGGTTCCTGCCGCCTCGGACCACCCGACGGCAGACACTCCACCGTGTCCCAGTCTGTACTGACTTCGCTGAATCGTCGTCGTCGTAACCAATACAAATAACTAATAATTATATCCGATCTGTAACGAAGCAACGAAGTACGAAAATAAGATAGTCGAGTAAATTGGAGTAGGTTGAGGCACTCCGTCCATGAAAACAACAAGAGTCAGCTTCTTTGCTTTCAAGTTTCCCCAATTTATTTAAAAGGTTCCAGTGTATCGTTGTAGTTTCAGTATCTGTGTCTAAACTGGTATCTGTCAGTTAGACTATGGTCTTGTTGACTCGACAAAATGTAGATACGACGGAGAGTGAGATCCCACTTTTCTTCGAACGTGAACCGTAACTTCCTGAACTAAGTCCTGAGTCAACAAGGTGCATAGACGGGTTTGAACCCATTCAGTGTAGAAACTGAAAATAAGAGAAAAATGTTAAAATTAAATGAATAATAAATAAAACCGACACGACCCAGAAACGACGACGTGTGCTCGAGAGAGATCGACACTACTCGTCCCCGACGTGAGATCGACGTCACGTACCGGAAGAGTAACACCACCGATGAGAACAACACGTCGCACCCGAGACCCCTCACGTCCGAACAACGGGACACCTTACGTCCTAGGAGGGGTTGGTCCCTAACTTGAACTCAAGGGACGAAACCGTCCGTCTAGGGGGGGAGACTTGATGGTCCCGGGTGGTACTGGTGGCCACCTTCATAAGAACTGTGAATATTTAACTCCGATTTTTGAGAACGGGATGACCGAGTGTTCCAATACCTTCAGTTTGAATACCACTATTTACATCTTCTTAAGGTACATTTGCTTACAATCGAAAACAACAACAAAAATAAAATTATGGCTATGTCTCTCGCCACCTCCATCTGCTGTCCCGGTTCGTAAGAAACTTTCCCTCTTCTTCCATCTCCGGAAGTTATCGACCTCTTAAAAGTACTTTGAACAACGTACACCGAAGGGGGTTTCACACCTTAAACTTAGGTAACACCATCTAAGTTGCTCCTTTGACTTAGTCATGTAAGATAACCAGTCTCGGTTGGTTCCATCCTGGTCAAAAGTTACCTCTATCACTCATGGGTGATAATCACACCACCCTCCACAATGTTCCCTTTTCAGACGTAGGACCTCTCCAACTGTGGACCCGTCGCCACTGTCTGAGGTCCGATCTGAGGATGACAAGACAGAACATGATAAGTTTAGGTAGAGATGGATTTCGGTTTCGTCGTAAATTTTTTATATATAGACAGATACGGTAGGAGAATGCATTTTAGCGGGTACCGCAAGGTAAATTTAATCTTGATTTAGGTTTGAGGAACGGTACCGGATGTATCTGGACTTATTAAATTCGGTATGATTGAATGAATCTGAGTAAAATAGGAAAAGATCAGAACGGACAGATGACGGATCGGTACTACCGAAGTCTACAAACCGGGGATCCTAACCGGTTCAAGAGAGAGGCTCAGAAACACGGACGACGAGAAAGGCGGACCTAAAGGGGGCAGGGGAGCCAAGGGTATTGTTACGAATAAGTAAGAAGGAACAAAGATTAGCTAAAGGTGTAAAAGACACTACGTAGTGGACCAGGAGTCTATATTTAATTATGGAGAGAGCAGTAAGATTAAGTATCTTGGTACAAGAAAAGATAGTTTCTTGTAACTTTTAGTGGTTGTAAATTTTAGTAGATGATAAGATTGTTCTCAGTTGTACTCTAGTTGGGAGAAGTATTTACAAATACTTATGTGATATCATGACAATTGAGATTCGTTTACGACATGTCGAAGGAACACCGAGTCTACCATTTCTTAGACGGACGTTATGTCCTCTGAGTCCAAACTAGAGGTCCCGTCCTTCTAGGGGACCTCTTCCCTTACCGTTGGGTGTGATTATAAGAACGGACCTCTTAAGGTACCTGTCTACTCGGACCGTCTGACATCAGGTACCCCAACGTTTCTCAACCTGTGCGAACTCGTTGATTGTGTGTGCGTCGTTTAGTGATCTTGAATTAGTATAACGTATTGACTTTGAAATATGGGTAAATGAAACAACTTATCCTAGAGGGGTAAAAGAGGAGGTGATATGAGAAAAAACTAATAAACAAAGACAGATAGAGAACTGGACTGTCATTCGAGATATCCCCTCCTTTTGGAGAGGGAAGAAGGGAAGACCAAGGAAACCGACCAGATCATTAATTCAACTGTATTCTGTTTCTTTTGGATTAAATTAAAGTACACATACCGTCGAGTATTTTTAGACTCTGAGGTTCTTCACTGGTCTCGTCCGTCGAAGATATGGAAAGTCTGTTTCTTTGTTATTTAACCATTTCTTGACCGTTTTGTTCCCCAAACCCGAACCCCGTCGAATAAACATTTCTTCATTGTTCGAAACAAATGTGTCGGAAGAGACGGGACTTCAGGAGCAGGGATCACTACTCCTACAGAGAGGTGGAGAACCATCTCTGTCCCATGAAAAGTGTACCTTCTACATAAAGGATAAAAGTCCCATGTTCCCTCCTAGTCGCCAGCACGTGATCGACAAACAATTCGTTGAAATTAAGTTTCGTTAGCCATACGGTTACACCGTACAAAGTCTCACGATATAAGACGAAGAGAAATCGAGGTACTCACGTCCCTGGTAAAGTCAAAACTAGTAGGTACATAGGTGTAAGGACCTCGTATCAGCAGGTGTCAGGAGGTTCTTCCTCGCTGTTCTCCTTCTTTCCCTCTCTTCTCCCTTCTTCCCTCTCTTCTCCCTTCCTTCCCTCCCTTCTCTCTTCTTTCCCTCTCTTCAGCCTTCTTCCCTCCTTTCCTACTTCCTTCCCGAGAATATTTGTACAAAAGAAAAAGAGAAACATTTGGTCTCAGAGTCATTTTTTTTTTTTCTTTCTTTCTTTTCATGTATACATAATACATATCACGGATCTCGGTTTTACTCCCCGAAGGTTATCTAAAGTGACTCTCGGAGGGATTTTCTCTCCCTTACGTAGACATGGAAGTCCTCTGAAGGTCTCGGACGCCTCGGGGGCGGAACGACTCAGACGTCTAAGAGTCTGTTAACCGTAGTTTATGTCGAACCATTCACCCAGTCCTCACCCCCTGCAGGAGGTATAGGGACTCTATGTAGACTCGTTTCCGGGAACCTCAATACAAATGTTTTTCGAGGAATTCTACCACCCTCTTTGTCCCGTTCCTCCGGTACCTCGACACTCCGTCCCGTTACCCTGGGGACCGACATTGTTTGACACGTCCTCCGAACTCTTGTCCGGCAGAACCCCAAAGTGGGGGTCTGGTAGTTGTCTGGATCGTAAACAGGAACTCATATTATCTCTCTGGCGTAACAAGAGTAACATATCTACTCTTTCGCTACGAACTTCTCTACTGATATACTGTAGTTTCGACCGTTGACTCTCTCGACCTTAACCTTGGGACTAAAGGGACTGAGATTTCCAACGATTTATTCTAATAAATTTTTAAGTTTTGTACGTACGTTCGCGCACGTAGTTGTTTGAATTTCTTAGCCTGTCTTTTCCAGACGAGAGAGGGATGACGCAAGTTCCAGAGTACCCATAATTTACCGTCTCGACTTTAAGTTTTGGTCGCAGTAGACTACGTCTTCTGATAAGAGAATTGTAAGTAAGTGAGTAAATTGTTCAATAGTAACTACTGGAGTGTGTGTGGTCCGTCGTCTCCTGTTTTGACTATCCTAAAGACGGAAGTACCATTGATATTCAATTATCCCTTCTGTTTATAGTTTCCTGTGGGAACGTTTCACCAACAATAATAGGGGTAAGGTTTTCATACCCTTGAGAACTGGGAATTTGATATGACAGAATAACCTCCTCCAGCACCTTTTCTTCAGTGAGGTCAACTGGACCTTCGACCTGGACCCGAGGAGTTGGGGGAAGGGAGAAAAACTTTACATAATTATGTAAAGTACGTAACAAGGGCCTTGGTGCAGTTCGTGTGTCGGAACTCTCTCGTTACACAATAACTCTGTTCGACTTACCACATACACTGACTTGGGGCAATTCTGAAGATACGTCTGAAAGTTCTGAGACCGTCTGTCTACGTTTCTAACCGGACAGGACGTCGTGGGTCCCGTTCGGACCCCAGAACAATCGTGACGACGGGTTGTCAGAACCCCCCAGACTGAGAAAGAAACCCGAGGGGCACGGGAGTCGGACGTCCCGAATCAAAACTTAAAGTTGGGTTTCTTTAACCTTCCTGAAATAAGTTGCATTTAACGGGTCGTCTAACGTCCCTCGTGCAAAAGATACACAAGGGTTAAGAGAGATACGTTTCCGTCCTAATTGCTAACGTTGGAGTGTCTACCAACACTCTTAATTTATTCTTTTCTTACAAAACGCGGATTGAGTATCATCCGTGGGTCTTTTATAACACCTTTATCAGTGAGATGCGAAGGTTATGGAAGTGGTCAAGTTTTACATTCTCATGTTTGTTACACGACGTCCTTCGTTTTACTGGACCCTGAGTGGTCGTCTCGTATTTTGAAGGTGAAAAGCAATCATTATATGTGAGATTACGGTGTCAAGTCGAACTGATTTATATGTCGTCTGTAACGTTCCGAAAAGATTTTTTGTTCGTAGATGGACACCGACTAAGTACAACTACATGCCGTCTTTGGTTGTCTTATAACATGTCGTTCGTTAATAAGAGGTTAATTTTTGTTTTTTTTAGATTTCGTGATTTCGTCCCAGGATCTGTCCTTCTCGGTAACCTTAGGTCTTTCTCCCAGGACTTTTATGTGGTCATCATTCTAAACCTTCCTTTTTTTTTTTTGCTACGTCCCCTTATAGTGGGCAATCATACACAATTACTACTTTCTACTACTCACATTGTTTCCTTCTTCCCTTGTGTCTATCTACTTTACTAATTCATCCGTTTCTCCATGTCCCTAAACCCGTGTGCGTTTACTTACTACCCCTACTTAATCTCTACTCGCTTGAACTTTTTCTTTTACGTTTTCCTACTTACTCCTTTCTCTCTGAAAGTTCCCCACAACACTCTTAAAACCGATCTACCACATTCTTCCTAAACTTTACTGACGTCATTTAGTACCTTGTTCTTCTCCAACTAAATCTCCCGACCCCTGTCTCTTACACCTTCCATCACTTTCCATACTCAGCCTCTTTTTTCTATTATTTAAACTCTTAGCAATTCCCTTTCTCAGTCTCTTCATGACCCAACTTCGTCTTTAGTCAGTTTGTCTACGTTCGTCTTTACTTCTTTCTGTTACCACTAATTGTATAAGAAAGTAAAAAGTACTTCCTATTCAATCTCTGTTATCACTTTCAAGTGAGATTTACTCTGTCTCACCTTTACAAGACTTTTCCCTCTACTCTTTACCTCCCTACTTTCGTTTCTCTGCCTTCCCAGTGTCTTCCTGGTTTATTTATCTATAAACCTCCACTTTTGTTCGATCACAATGACTCCTGGATGATACACGGTCTTTCATGACCCACGAAGGTGAATATGGACGACCAAGTGAGTTGGAAGGGTAGTGGGTTGAATTTCTTCCTTTTAATTCCGAGTCTGATCTTAATTGGTTGATCACTCTCTCTTTACTTAAACTCGAATGTAGTTTGTCTCCAAAGACTCGGTTTCTTCGTCCCTAGCTTGAATCCAGAAGACGTAACGTCCGCCTAAGAAATACCAGACTCAGTGGTCCCTTCGTTTCTTCGTCGTCATTATCTTTATAAATGTTACCAGATTAAACCTCTCTAGTTGTTATTTTCCTTTTCGGGGTTGTGCCCGGAAGTAGAACATTAACGAGGATATGGTCGACTACCTTAACCCGAGGTGTACCAAATTCCACGGTCTCAACCGTCGGGATTTTGTCCTCTCACAGACCCCCCTCCACTGACTTTCCTTTTGTTCCTTTGTCACGCGACTCACCATTTGCCTAAGTTCCTCGACACCCCTCGTTCCGTCCGTACTTTTCCTGAGACACTTAGTGACTCCACCTTCTTTGTTTGCCCCCACCCCCCGTACACATCCACGTTCTCCTAGCTACCTTCTAACTCGGACCTACCTCATCTCTACCTCGTCCTCTACTGTTCGAGAGGAGGACTTGACCTCAAACACAGGATCTGTAGCAGGACTTCGACTGTCTCCTTTCTGACAACAGTGAACCTTAGTACCTTTAGACGCTTCCGTCCCTTCTTCCTGTCTTCCTTTCTACCTTTCCTCCCTCCTTATTTGTCCCTCTTCCTTCCTGTCTACTGAGTGACGCCTTTTGGTTTTCCTGCCCGGGGAAAAAGGGACGTCTTAATACCGACCGCGGATGAGATTATGGACAGAATATTCATTTTTCGGTTACTTACGCACTAGTAAGTAAGTGTTTTATGACTGAAACACAGAGATACGATGCAGTCGGCGTCCCGATCGCACCCCACCATTCGTTCTGTAAGTGTCTGAAACCAGAGAACCTCAGAGGTCAGATCTCCCCCTCCACGTAGTCCTTTAACGCGATCCTGGAGGGACCACCGAGTCACCATTTCTTGGCCGGACGGTCACTCCTGTGTGCCCAAGGTGGGGCTGGGACTAGGTCCTTCCAGGGTGCACGGAGTCTCGTTGATTCGGACACGTGGTGTTGACGACTCGGAGACGAGATCTCCCACGTTCGTCGTTGGTGATTTGGGCACACGGGATCTAGGGTAGGAAACGTCGTTTTTTTCAGTGGTGTTACTCTTCGGACGTGTCGTATTACTCTCATTCGGGGCGAACGACGCTGATCTCTTTTCGAGCTCGTCGTTCCTTCTGGCTCGAGTTGGGTTTTATTTGTTAGTGCATTTTAATAATTTTTTATTTTAGATGATTATTTACCTGTCATCAATTTTTATGTATCACTCACGTATAACTCTCTCTCTACTTTCCTGTATTGTCCTTCAGTCTCTCCCCGAGCGAATCTAACCCCCAAATCAGTAGAATTCCTTTCACGAAATAAGTGATTCTGAACGTAAATTCACTTTCCAGTGATCCCTCCAGACTTCCCTCGAGGGAGGTCCGTCTTCCTTCTCGGAAACCCTTTTGTGACCCCTATGTTCACGAACTCTGTTAGGTCCTTGTCCTTTCTCCACGTAGACCGGTCTCGTCTCACTACCCCCTCTCCCAGAACTGTGTTCCCCGACCTCTCCTTTCGTCCCTCTCTCTACGGGCTACAAACCTAAATGAAACATTACGATTGTCTCGGAGTGTCCCCGATCTGTAAAAGTGTGTACACTAGAGTAAATTAAACGTGTTACTAGTACTCTTTACCCATGAAGAAAGAAAGAAAGTGTTTATTCTAGATTATTCCCCGTAATAAGTCTCTTCCGTTACCGTGGGGTGAGGTCATGAGAACGGACCTTTTAGGGTACCCGCCTCCTCGGACCACCCGCCGTCAGGTACCCCAGTGATTCCCAGCCTGTACTGACTCGTTGAAGTGAAAGTGAAAAGTGAAAGTCCGTAACCTCTTCCTTTACCGTTGGGTGAGGTCACAAGAACGGACCTCTTAGGGTCCCTGCCCCCTCGGACCGCCCGACGGCAGATACCCCAACGTGTCTCAGTCTGTACCGACTTCGCTGAATCGTCGTCGTCGTCCCCGTAATAACTCATTAAACTAGGTCATCCCTTTATCATCTCTACTGTATATTTGGTTTCGGACAGAGAGACGTCGGAGACGAAAAAGTCGGTGTGATCCAACAGAGTCAGTGCACCATACTTAAAACATACCAGTGAGTCAACACAGGTTGAGAAACACTGGGGTACTTGACGTCGTCCAGTCCGAAGAGACAGGAAGTGATAGAAGGACTCGAACGACTTTGAGTACGGGTAATTCAGTCACTATGATAGGTTGGTAGAGACGGTAGGGGAAGAGGAGTACGGAAGTTGGAAGGGGTAATAGTCCCAGAAAAGGTGACTCAGTCGAGAAGTGTAGTCCACCGGTTTCAAAACCTCGAAGTCGTAGTCAGACAGGTTATAGGATAAGTCCCAACTAAAGGGAATCCTAACTGACCGAATTAGAGGAACGACAGGTTCCCAGAAGAGGTCGTGGTGTCGAACTTTCGTAGTTCAGACGTCGTGAGTCGGAAGAAATACCAGGTTGAGAGTATATGTATGTACTGAAGACCTTTTTGGTATCGAAACTGATCTACTTCAATTTTTTTTTCTGATGTCATTCCACCCCTCTCTTTCTTTCCTTTTTTTTTCAATGTTTCGTTGGATCTTTCCGTTTATACTTTATACTTTCTATTTCGTTCTCCTTTGTAAACGACCCCACGACCTTCCCCAATCCTTCTTACTTTTCCTTAAAGTCTAGTAACCTCAGTCTCTACCCCCATACTTTCCTGGGATCTCTTCTTATTTAATGTAGTTAGTACTTAACATTGATTAATTTAGTTATTACTTGACGCTGAATCGTTCTCTCCCCTTCCCGTTTTTTTTTCCCCATAGTCACCGGTGTTCTATCCCGTAGTCTCACATTTGTACCCCCAGGCTCGTAGGACTCCCATCCACCCCCAAACCCCGTCCTTCCACCACACGACAACGTCTCTCTAGCTCCTGAATCCTCAGTGCGTCTGTACTTAAGGTTGTGAACCATTGACGCACTAGTTTCAGTTCAAGGAATCGAAGGGACTCGGAGTTTGAGACTGAGATAGTTCACCCCTATTGTTCGGAGGGAGGTCTACAACGACTCTAATCTGTAGTTTTGTCGTCAATATTAAATAACTCGTGGATGATACAATTCGTGAAACGTATTATCAACGACTTCAGAGTGATGGTGGTCTTCCGTCCTTAACAATAGTAGTAAGTAACTACAAGCCGTATTTCAAAACTTCGATGTCTGATACACAAGTCTTCATACTTAATAAAAGGACATCGACAAGGGTTCAGTTATACGGATGATGTATTTCACCCAGGAGGAGTTGTACTTGTCTTTTAGGGAACGGACGGAAAAAACAGAGCTGAAGTTAGAGTGGAGGGGGAATTTCTTGAAGGAAATAAAGGAGAACACTCGAAACGGGAACCACGGAAGGTGACCAACCGTGAAAGAGAAGAATCAGTCCCCACAATCAACGTTCGTTGTCTATGGTGAAGACTAGTAAATTCGTCATTGTCTTAAGCCATCACTATAATGAGTCTTAGAGGTCCTCCCGTGTCCTAGACCCGACTTCGGGTACTTCAGTTCTCGGGGCGAGGTTCAGGGTGGTGTCTTTACCGACTACCTCGTTAACATCGACGTCGGTCCATGGTGACCCATGGTGTCCCATTAAGTGTGAAAACTGTGGTTTACTGTCACACGAGATTCGTCGTCACAATCTTGGTAAAGGTACTCACAACTTTAGACCCACATTGACGGGGTGAACAATTGTGAAACCAGGGGTTGACCTAAGACGGATTAAGATCGAAGAAAGGGTCGTAGACCGCACCCACTTAGACTAACCACTTAAGACTCAGTGCACGAGTTGGGATCGACGTCACCTTCGACTTTCACCGACCTTTAACATCGGAGAAGTACCCTTCACCTGAGACCGAGTCTCTCATTTCGTTGGAGATTTGATCCTTTCCCTGAGTAAGTTTGTGACTCGTCGACGGTCCTTGCGGTTTACGGTCGAAATTGGACCTTACAGGTGAGGGTACGGCGATCTGGATGCACCGAGTCAAAGTAACGGTAGAGGAGACCCTTCGAAAGAAACTAAAGAGGTTCGTGTACAAAGTCTCGTGGACTATTTTCTTTGTGTGCAGACGGACGGACGGACGGACCACGGACTCTATAAGGACCCGAGAGAATAGGGGTGTGGAGGGAGGGGTTGTAATATTCGAGAGGTTCCCGTCCTCAACACAAATAGGTAGAGACGTGGAGGAATATCACGGACCATCCTCGGGATCTATAAGTCGCCACTTACTTACTTACTTTCACAACCAGAGTAAGCTGTCGGAAACATGGTCTCCAGGTACGTCCTGAACGTGTCTGAGACGGAATGTATTCCCTCGGGAAAAAAGGACCACACGTGAAGATATTTACCTGATACAGTCGTATAAACTTCTTTCCCCGTATCTTTTAGTCTTTCGGGGTAACGTCTCCTATCACCGCCTAACATTCCCATGTTTCCTCTCTGACTCCCTCGGTCCCGCTGTATAAAACCTCCTCACTTCCTTGACCTCGTCCGTGGTCCCGCCGTCCTCTGTCAAATCCTAGACTCCGGAACTTTCCGGTCTAAAGACTGGGGTGGGGGTGCGGTCCAAGTGTCTAATCATTGGACTCTGTCCTCTTCGTATGGGATGTTCGGAGACTCGACTTTTTCCGGGTTTACACGAGTGCGTCTGTACGGAAAGTGCTATAGAAACTACCCACCCGAAAGGGTTCCAGTGACTCCTGTCACACTAAGTCAACTTTGTCGGTTTCAAAACCTCGAACCTCAAGTCTAGCGTCGAGAACACGAGTAAGTGACACATTGGAACCCTCCAGGGAAATGGAGGGACTGGAGGACTAGAGTCAAAGGAGTAGACCTTTTACCCTTAGTACTATGGGTAGAGTGATCTCGTACAAATGCATATTTTCAATTGTATCCATGTCCAGGTCGTGAACCTCTTATGAACGTCATATTAATTCAGGTTCCAGTGTCGTGTCCGAAACTAAAAAAGGAAGAAAAGTAGGAGAGAGAAATAAGTTTCAGTACTTTTTCACTTATTTTACACTACCCTCTCCCGGTTTCAGGTAAGGATACTTCCCAATTGCTGTTCTTCCTCTTTTCTCCGTCTCCTCCCCTCTCGATTCTACTCTCTTCACTGATTCCCTCATCTGGTGTGGTTTTCGTGTCTGTCCGTTTTTTTCTTTTTGGGGTCCTCTACCCTTTACCGAGTGTTTATTATCCATTCCTCGTAAATATTCTAATTTCAGTTCTGTTCATTCTTACTTTACACACAAACCTCTCTACTTTCTCTCTTGTCTGTCTCCTTTCTACTTCTTTCCGCCCCCCTCACCTCCGCACCCCCCTCGTGAGGAGCTCCAAGTCTAGAGATATCTCCCCTACAGAGGGACCCCCTAGGCTCCATACACCCAGTCTCTCTTGGCTGGGCCCGGTTTTCCAACGGGACACAGACTCCTGGAGCCAAATGTCAAGTTGATCTTAGGCCCTCTTTTTCCTGCCCACGCCCGCATTTCTCACCCACGTGTCTGGGGAGGAGACCCTGAGTCCGTCATCCATATCCTCGGGAACCCTCCGTCCTCGGCTCCCTCATCATCCAGGGATGGAGCGTGGGAAAAGTCCTTAAAGCGTGTGTCTCGTCGGTTCACCTCGTCGAGGTGCGATCCTCGTCCGTAGGTCTTGTCTTCGCGACCGAGCGGCCCGCGTCCGACCCCCGGTCTTGCAGGACGGGCCCAGGCACATCCCCCGCCCCGCCCCCCGATCTCCCCGCTCAACTGGTCGACAGCCACGGGGGAGGCTCTGGACCCATCTACGCTCTCCACCCCAGGATCACCACCCTCTTACTTACGGTCTCACCACCCGTTCGCCCACCCCTCCCCCGAGACTCTGGTGTTCCCTAATAAAGGCCCTGAGCTCTTTCCCACGTCCTGAACAATAACCCGAATTCCCCTCTGTTTCAAGTCAGGACCGGTAGGTCTCCGCAGGGGGATGGAGAGTCTTCCGCCCCGGACCTCGTTCCGACCGATGGCGCGCGGGGGTCCACGTCGGAGGCCCAACTCGCTTCCGACCCCACTTCGACCCTCTCGACCCAATAATCCACCTGAATCCCCTCGCGGGCCCCAGGGGCTCAGAGTCCTTAGACCTCTCCCACGACGCCGAGTTCTTATAACACGCCCCGCCTAGCCCCCTAGGACCCTTTCCGCCCCCGCCCCCCCCCCCNTCGGAGGCTTTGCGAGGCCCAGACTCGGCCCCCCCTCTCGGTCGCTTTCCCCGCCCGCCGCCCCGGGCCCCTCCGCCGCGCCGCCCCGCCCGGTCCCGGCCAGCCCTCCGCCTCGGGCCTCGACCCCCGACGACCGCTCGCCGAGGGTGCCGAGGAATCGAGGCCGCGGCCCCAAGCGAAGCCGCAGGCGGCGGCGGCGAAGAAGAAGGAGGAAGCGGCGGCGGCGGCGGCGGCGGGCGTCGGGGCGTCGGCGAGGGCGGTACCGGCGGCGGCCGCGGGCCGCGTCGGGGCCGGGGTCGAGCCCCGAGGCCCCCGCCAACTCCGAGCCGAAGGTCGGCGGCGGCGGCGACAACGAGGACGAGGACAACCGGCCTCGGTGGCGGCGGCGGAGCGCCCTCGGGCTGTCGGGGACGGCCGAGTTCTGGCAGTGCCACAGGTGCGACGGACGGGACGCCCTCTCGCTGTAGCCGACCTCGCCGTGGGCGCGGCCCCGGCCCTGGCCCCGGCGGCGGCGGCGGCGCAGGGGCCCGAGGCGGCCGAGGCGCCCGTGGCGGCGGCTCAGCGCGGACGACGAGAAACACGCATTGCTCGACGGCCCCGCGCAGCGCCACGTCCTGCTGGACCTGTTGTGCCTCGACGGAAAGAAGTGGGACCCATTCCGAACCGCGGCCCCGAGCGCCCCAGGGCCCTCGGGATTCACTTCGGCCTGCCCACTCCCGCGGGACCCCTAAGGGCGGGGCCCGACGGGGCGAGCCCCAGATCACTCCCGTCGACTCCCCGGGCCTCCCGCATGTCCACCAACCCTACTCGCGCACCGCCCTCGGCCCCCCGCACGGTCGGGAGAGCGTCACCCCAGGCAGAGAGTCACGGCTGCAACTCGAAACGGCGCCCAGGTAGAGCCTGCGGCTCTGGGGTCGACTACGCACATGAGCGCGATCCCCGGCGCCACTTGGGGCGACCGTTCGGTCCAGACCCAGGTCGGCGGGTGACGAAGAGGCCCGTGCCGACACCCGGCGGGCGCCAATGGCGGGGGAGCGAGAGCGGATCCTCAAGAACCGAGACGAGGAGCCCTATCCAAAAGATCTGTTAGCCTCGAGTCATCGAGGTACATCTTAGGGAGTCAGGCGTATGCGATCCAAAGGGCCACCCAACCCACTGGAACCGGTTCAGAGAAGGGAAGAGACCCGGAGTCAAAATCGGTAGACACTTTACCCCGGCCCCTCCTAACTCGCCACAGACTCGGGACCCCAAGTCTTGGGTTCCAGAGATTAAAGACGAAGAGGGAGGTAGGGGCAACAGCGTAAGCGGAAGGATTGGGGGAGGGTTGCCTCTCGTCCAAACAGGAGCGTCGAGTGAGTGACCCGATTATTATTGTTGAATTTCCGCACTGTACCCCTCCTCTCTCCTTTCCCCACCCCACCCCTACCCCCGAGTTTGCCTTTTCAATTAGTCTTTCAAGCGGTCGCCGAACGACGGACGACCAAGGGCCGCGCTTAGGGCCTCCTCAGCCGGGAAGGCACCTCGACGCCCTTCGTGTCGACTAAGGGTGGGCCCATTAACTATCGAATTAATAGAGCCTCTCGCAAATGTTTTTACAACAAGGGGGAAGCGAGAGGGCGCGACCGAGTAGCGAGAGAGAGGGGAGGGGAGAACCCCCGCGCCCCACGCTAACCAACAGCCTCAGACCGGTTTCGGTCGAGGCCCTTCCGCGACCCCAAGCGGCGTCTGAGGTCTGGGAGCAGGGGCCCAGGAACCGGAGTGGCCCCAGGCCGAGCCGAGTCCGTGAAGCCCCACCCGGAAGCCCCAGTGTACCGATGTCCTAGGCCCGAACTTGGAGACTCCAATTGAGAAACGAGCGGGTTCTTGGGGGTTTCTCATTAGTTACCTGGCCTGAGGAGACAGGTCTCTGGGGTGGGGGGTGGGGGGAGGTTACGGAAAGGACGAACGGAAAACCTCTAAACTCGCTCACGGTCCGGGAGAGCACCAGACTCGAACACGGAGCCCGAGAGGGTCCGACCGACATTGGACTCGGATGGTACGAAAGACCCTACGATCCGCCCTCTGACGGAACGTCCAAGGGTCCCCCTGAAGGGCGCCGCCGCACAGACCGCACGCTGTGTGTGTAAGTTCGTATGTGTGCGGACGCACCTGTGTATGTGTAAGTGTGTGTGCGAACGTGTGGAGTCACTGGGAAGGGCGCACGCGAACACCCTACGGGCAAAGGTTATTCCGGTATCCGACCGCAAGGAATGCGACTTCTCGATTGGACCCCGAGGACGGGTCGAGGACACTGGGGTCCGTCCCTTCCCGGGAAGGTCTCTTTACCTTCCGCACGGAAGATGCGAAGGTCAGGGGTGGAAGAGGGAGGTCGGAGGACTAGAGAGATGAGACCCAACAGGTCTCTCCAGCCCTCACCCTTAGGGGGATTTTTCGACAAGTTCACTTCCCCTTTCCCCCTTGCAAGGACCAACGCACACCGTACTGAACCTCCACTCTTGGGTCTCGTAAGGCCGAGGGGAGCCTACACTTCTGTCCCAGGTGGGTCGATGTCCTCAGTAGGGTCTTAAGGACAGAAAAGTTTGAAACCGAAAGTTCTCTCTTACTTACGGTCCCTCGGACCCCGTCCGACTCCCTCCTTGACTTTCTGAGTTTAGGGGGTTCTAGGTGCGAAGTCGGGCTCTCTGAGGACCATGGGAGGTGAACCTCGGAAGACGGAAGAGACTGCGTCCGCCGACTCGGGCCACCTCTGACGGACGACACCTCAGGGTCCCGCGGCAGGAGGCACCGTCGAGACTCGGGAAACCCCCAAGTCCTCGGGAGAGGTGGAGGAGAAGGAGGGGGTCGCGGGACCTGACCGTCGAGTTCCGTGAGGACGGTCCCTAAACCGATCGCTCCATCAGTGGTCTACCGGTTCATATCGTCCTCGACACATCCCTCTGCACCCGAAAAACAAACACAACCAGAAGGTGACAAACGCACATTTGTGTCTCACGTGTTACTCGAGACCCTCCCGGTCCGACCGACTTTTACTCCCGACTTCCTCCCCCCATGATACTCAGTAAATACCGGCATAGAGGGCGTCCCAGGGGACCGTCGGGGCAGGGTAGTAAGGACAGGAGTCTGGAAGATTTGTAGCAACAGAGCACAACCAGAGGCCGCTCAACTTACGCAGAAAGCGAGAATCCAACGGTCAAGTTCGCTAAACCTCCACCGTGTACGGTGTCTACACGGACGTTTCAGTCATTTCCGACTTAGAACGGCCATCACCCCACACACCTCGGCGGCGATCCCCCACTACCACAGACGGTTTCGGAAACCCGGTACGAATCCCAACACCTGGGTCTCGACCACCACCATTTAACAGGCACCACCATTTAAAAGGGACCGCAATTTCCCTCCTCTTCCCTTATTTGTTCACTTTCCAGTTCAAGGGTGAAATGAGGGTCAGGTGCACCCCCTGGAATCTCAAGTAAACGTGTGGCAAAGTGGTTTCAGTCACCGTAGGGACCGGGTGGGAGGGAGGTAAGACGGACAGAACAAACTCGAGAACCGAGATAATAACCCTCACGGGTCTGTATTTTCTGAAAAGGGGTCCAGATAAGAAGAGGCACAAAGATTAGAAGGGAAGTACAAGGTCGGACGAAATACATCCACCTTCAAGAGAGTTTCCACTTTATGGTGGGGAGGGGGTCCAAAGACACAGACCCGGAGAAGAAATCTCAGACTCAACCACCGTGGCTATTTCACTTAAAGGAATTTGAACTAGTACCTTATCGTCTATCAACAACGCACGAATTACACCACGTTTCTCGAAAGGAGAACGGAAAATAATAAATGAGTGTACCTTATATCCCCTCCCCCGTGACGACATTAACTAAGGGTAAAATATCTAATCCGTCGTAAGAAATCTCTCCAGTCCACGGACCAGGTCCCAGAGTCACACTCATGTACGTCTGGACCCGGACCTCAGAGCCAGGCGGTCTGTGGACGTAAGAACCATTAACGATTTGAGTTCAGTAGAACTCGGTTTATACGCAGCTCCCCGACCAATGTAAATACATCCCGTATCTCGTCTCAGAACTTCTCTTTGGAATTGCTGGTTGTGTTCTTGGAAAGGGCTCCCTTGAATCGACGTGACCACACGACTTCATACTCTCACACTCTTACTCCGTACTCAATTTACTGGAGGTTACTGGGACGGTTGAGTTTCAAAGTACTGAGTACCCTACAGTTTCCCGTAGGATACGTCACCACGGTCCCTTACTACCTCTTCTGTGAAAGACATTGTAGTTCCTCCCTTCTATAGAGAACTCTGAGTCTCTTTCGACCCCTGTGAAGGACCTGTCCTTTTTTATCCTACTCGGCACCTCCTACCCGACCCCCTCTGCAACTTACGACGTCATGTCGAACCCCTGAGCTACGGACAACCCTGGACCTTGAGAGTCGCCACCGGGTGACACTGGAACTTGTTCAGTGAATGGGGGTCTAGAAGTCAAGAAAGTACGACATTATACTCACCCACCTACTCGGGATTTTATTAGGAAACCACATTTCTAAGATACTTGAACTTCACGGGACTAGACGAGACATTCAGACTGAATTGACGAGAACGAAGAGTGAGAGAGGAAAAGAAACGACCATCGTACCCCCACAGTCCTTCCTGAGTACCTTTTCTTTCTTAAGCTTGTCCCTGTTGACAGTCACGTCCCGAAGACTCCTCTTGTCCGCGTAGCGAGTCAAGAGTCGGGGGTCCGTCGGGGTCTCACACGGACACCCAAATCCAAAGTACGGGTGGTCGTCCCTTTACCGTAGGAAGAAGGACACGAACTATCTCCGGCCCGACCTGACAAATGGTGGTCGGAACTAAGTCACTTTCTCCCTTCTCTCTCTTTTGGCGAGTGACGGTCGTAGACAATGATTAAACGAACACAATATTTAGTGTGTCCACTCCTTATAACGAGACAGAAACCCCCTCCCACAGAGCTCTTCCTTTTGGTAGGTCATCACACAGAAATTTTCCTAGACGTACTCATCTAGGCCGTCACAGGACTTCGTGACAGGGCTTTCCTACAAGGCACGTCCTTCGACTAGCCGGACTCCCCTTCTGTCTCTTCGAGACTTTACGGTCGAACCAGTCAAGACGTTTCTAAGGAATTTTATGTCTGGTTTTACCTGTGACTTTTTCTCTTTTTGGAGGTCCTGGTCCCCTGCCCCGTGATGCCATCTCCCAACGATCGTTGTCCTTCAATCGGGTTCCTGTCAGGTGATCGGATTCCTCCCGGTCTCCTTAAAGGAAGCTTAAACTTAAAGTCATCTCTTACTCCGTTTATGAAAAGAAAAAAGGGACAGACTAAGATTCGTTACAGGATTTCCACGTTTATGGTTCCCACACCTCTCGTTGTCCTGTCCTCCTACACAACCTGTTGGTTCGTAACTGGAAATCACTACTGTGCCAAGAGTACCCTCCTTCGGAAGTTCGTTCCGTGGTCTGTTAATAAACCGTCCGTAAACCCCCTTCCCTGGTCTCCGTAACTCCGATAGACGGGAAAGACCAAAGACCAAACTAGGACTTCCAACTATGGTCAGTAATTCACCCTTCTTTTTGGTTTATCTTGTTCAACCCAAAAGACATACCTAAAGACTGGTGTCTTATAAGTAATTTTAGTTAAGGTCACACAAAAACACACACACACACAAAAAAAAAAAAGGGGACATACCCATTTTCCCTCTCTACTCTCTACCCCACCTACTCTCCCACTTAAACTACAGAAGTTTGTTTCGATACGAATTTTTTATAATAAATCCGAGGTCCGGGGAATAGTGATTTTATAAAGTCATCGTGAGTCTGAAGTTCCAGGGTAGGAAGACACTACCAGGTCCAAAGACCCTGTAACAATTTTTCCCCCGACCAAGTCACCGGAGACTAGACTCACAAAAGAGGAGATGAAAGGCGAAAGAAGGGAGAAAGACAGAGGTAAGGAAACGGTCGAGTTAGACTACTTCAGATAAATTATTAATCCCGTCTCTGTCCACATAATAGACGGGAGTTTTTCATGTCAGAGAGACCGGTATCAAAAATGTAAGTTCTAAGTTGGCGGACTGACGTGACGAAGACGACGACGATTCAGCGAAGTCAGCACAGGCTGAGACACACTGGGGTATCTGTCGTCGGGTGGTCCGAGGGGCAGGGACCCTAAGAGGTCCGTTCTTGTGACCTCACCCAACGGTAAAGGAAGAGGTTACGTACCTTCACTTTTCCCTTTCACTTCAGTGAGTCAGTACAGGCTGAGAAGCGCTGGGGTACCTGACGTCTGACGCGATGTGGAGAAATATATTTCCGGGCGGTGTAGGGATCTAAAGACCTTCGTCCAGTCCAGGACCTTAGTTAAGAGGCAGGTATCGTTCCCTGGTAATATGGAACAATACCTCTCACACGAGCCCGTCCCACTCTCCTCCTAGGCAAAATCGAGAGTCTCCGGGTCCAACTCAGTTCTCGCAGGTCTACACGACAAAGACCGCCAGTCCTCCGGGTCGGTCGAACTGTCGTGTCGAGACGTTCGAAAACACTAGGCCTCGAGCTAGCAAAAGGACTTACCCCGGAAGTCCGACGTTCTAGTAAGTTATTAAAACTAAATGTCGTTCAGGTCGCCATCAAAACTGATCCGGAGACCGTCCGTTTCGGAGGACGAAGAGTGGAGGAACGGACCGACATTCGATCTGCAACCGACGGCACCCGACCACACTTGTACGATCCCTCTCTCTTGCTACCTCTTGTCGTCACGGAAGAAACTCACCTCGGCACTTCTGACCAGGGTGCTGGTAGTCAAAATTCGAGTGTCGTAGTGTCTGAGAGTCTCCCGTGACTTGAGTGGGGGAGGTATAATATACCATTGGGACCCCGGGTCTGTCCCCTTCTTCGGATGGATTCCCGGTCGACAAGTTTGAATTTCGGTCACGAGAGCTTAGGGTGAGGAAAAGGAAGTAGTGTGATTGGTGACTGTGTACCCAGACCCGATCTATATAGAGTCCACACGTCGAACCAACTGCTAGTATTCCACCAGCTCTGAGAGGAGGAGAAGGACATTTTGTTTGGTTTTGATTTTATAGATTCCTCCTTCTCTAGGAAGATCCCTTCAGTTTAAACAAGACGGGTCCACAGGTCAACCAACCGAGATCAGAGAGGACTCTCGGACTCGGCCACCCAAAACACGACCCCCTTCCTCCTTCGGAGTACCGAGAACTCAGATCGATGGCCACTCCCATTCGTCTTCGGACGACAAAAGGTCCTTTTCTTTCAGTCCAAATTGGAACTTCACCTCGTCGTAATATCTCTGCGAAGGAAACGTTTTGACTATGAAAGGGTTCAAGAGTATGACTGGTCGATCACCGTTGTCTTCTAATTGATAGCACTCTCTCTCTCGACCGAACAGAAAGGAGGGTCGTCTCGAACGTCGTAGAGACGGGGTCCTCCTCCGTCCGTCGCCACGAACCGTCCTGACCGACATAAGGGGTAGCGAACGCGTGACGAGAGGAGAGGGACTGAGGAGCGACTACAGACGTCAAAAAAAATCCTGTTGTCATGGGGGGCGGGGTGTTTCTGAAGAGAAGCCTAACCCTCCCCCAACCATTGATGGGTTTCATTCTAAGCCCTACATTTCGAGGGAAAGACCGTATGATCTTGTACGTCTGTCGGGGAGACACTCAGTTTGTAACTGTTCCTACAACACACAATGTTTGGTAATCCCAAAAGTGGACTCTTCCGTGGGAACGAGTTAGGAACGACAGTCCGACGACCGTCGGAGTCTAGAGTTGTGAAGAGGACTGATGTTAAAGTCGACAGTTGAGGGACCAGAGAGAAGGGGACCAGAATAGGAGGGATTAGGTAGGAGACATGAACCTCTGTCCCTAAAGTAAGTTTCGGGTTTGGACTAGTACCGACAGCAGAGGATTAAGCGACTAAGGGGTAATAAGAATCATACTCAAGCTCGAAGACTAACTCAATGTTCCAAGTACTAGTCTGAGACGAGTCTGATAGGACACTATTCTGGGGAAGGAGGAACAAGATATTGACGGGGTTTACGGGACCCTTTTGAGAAAGAATGGAAAGTTCCGACTTAAGTTTATAGTTGAATAGAGACTTCGGAAAGGACTGGAGAACCGTGACTTCACCCTGTGAGACCCGGAACCACGGGTGATCACTATATTTCTGACCACACTGTCACCGACCAGGGAATCTTGATGGACCTCGAACGGTCCGTGGCGAGGTCCACGAATTCTACATACCCTCTTGTCCTCTCGATCTAGGGACACAACTCTCTCGAGCATAGGTGTGCACGCACACACATGTGTGCGCACACATCCACATACAGACAACCCCTCTTCTACTATTTTTATTTGTATAATGTATTCTTTTAATACATCATACACTCTTCACTATCTAAGATGCCTCTTTTCTTTTACCTGTAAAACCTCTACTTTAGCCAAAATTATAACGTATCTGAGTTTTCTGCCGAATATCTCAGCTTTCTAACGAATGACTCTTACATCCTACCTTGATCCTGAACTTCCGGTGCCTTCACAGAGGTTCGTGTATACGCCTTCTCATAACGTCCATCTCTTACCGAGGTCGTGTTTGGACTGAGGCCTCGTGCGGACCTCACAAGTTCCCGACCGTGCCTCTTGGTACACCGGTCTCACCTTACTCACCCTCACCCGCCCTTCCTGTCCTCTCCTTTAGCGTAAACCCGTAAACAACACTCAGGGTACCTCTCGGTCCGTCCTGAAATTCGGTCTCCCATAGGGGTAGACTGAAGATAGAGTTTCCTTAACGAGTCCGACGACAGGTCTCCCGTCACTGCACTCTCCTTCTAGAGATCCTCTGACAAGTCCACTCGTCGCTCCCACCGAACCCCGTCTTCCTCTCGACTCGAGTGCCGAAACAGACAGAATACGACGAGCAAACCCTAGAGGTATCCGTCTCTTGTAGGGAGGAAGTAGAGCCGCCGACGTTACTGAGTGGGACACGAACCGTGTAGGAACCACAAGTCCCTAGAATCTACTGATCTTTGAACCCCAACGGTTCAGAGTAGTGTCTTAGGTGTGACACGTCTTGACCTCCCCACAACTTTGAGGTGGAGAGGCAAGTCCGACTCGACTTTACGGTGGAGAAGGCACTTTGGAAGGGAGAAGACTCAAGAACCTCGAAGACGGAGATGGAAGAGGACGGAGGAATAGTAAGACTCATCACGGAAATCCCACTCATTCCTCTGATGAACTAATCTTCTCTCTCAACCCAAATCCCTTCTGGAAAGGAACTCTTAGTGTCTTCGGCCCATTACTTACTCGTGGAGACGTAACACGGTTCGTCTCTTCGTGGCTGCCAAGAGTCCCTTTACTATGTAGTACCAAAGGCCCAGTAGTGAACAGTACTTACCACTCTTACGGTCTGTAACAGATTTACTTCGAGAATTTCTTCAGTTCCAGTGTATCTTTCAGTCACCATCTCGTCCTTGGTACAGGTCAAAGGACTGAGGCTCAGACTACACAGAAGGAGGGTGGAATCCGGTGGCCTCATCCCTCTCGACCATAAGGTCTGAAATGGTAAGACCGTATTCCATCTGACACTTTTCTGACTGGTAAATAACTTGTAAATGATACAGGACCCCTCTTCCGTTACCACTGGGTGAGGTCATGGGAACGGACCTGTTAGGGTACCTGTCTCCTCGGAACATCCAACACCGGGTACCCCAACGATTCTCAGCCTGTGCTGACTCGTAGAAGTGAAAGTGAAAGTACGTAACCTCTTCCTTTACCGGTGGGTGAGGTCACAAGAACGGACCTCTTAGGGTCCCTGTCCCTCGGCCCACCCGACGGCAGATACCCCAGTGTGTCTCAACCTGTGTTGACTTCGATAAATCGTCGTCGTCGCCGTTGATACAGGACCTCCGTCCCGACCGTGCAGACAATAAAGGAGGAGCGGTGCACGACTTTCTGTCGATCCTGAGTAGAGTACAATCTCCACTGGGACCTCCGGGTCTCCTCGATTCCTTGTATGGGTCCTAGTGTGTCGACAGGATGTCGACTCAGGTCTGGGTCCAGACGGACCAACGTTTGGGGTACGAGAGAGATGGTAAGGTCTCTCCGTGTCTTGATCGTCACGAGTACTCAAAAGTCGAGGAGCTGTTGGAGAACATGAAGAAATAGAGAAGGAGAAGAGTAATGGTTCTTCAACGTCTACAAAGAATAGCTCGTTGAAGTCCACACTGTCGGAGAGTCCGGGCTCCCTGACGTGTGGAACAAAGACCCGACGGTCCTCGACTGAGTCGTAGCGGGTCCCGAACGGTCAAACGGTCCTCCCGTGGCTCGACACAGAGTAAGAGAGAGCTGCAGAGAGTAATGACGACCTGATGAGGTTCTCGTTCAAGACTCCGACGACACGGAAGATCTAAAAAGAGGAAGGGGTGGGCAAGAGATGGAGAGAGGAAGGAGGAGGGGACAGATGAAGGAAAGAGTCTCGAAAGGGTGGAAGACGACCTGTATGAGAATGTGATCCCCTGGATAACGGATCCGGAAGGTCCTTGAATCTCTCCGAGATGTAAGAAAAAGATCTTTAAGAGTCCGTAGACAACAGACTAAGTGTCGGGGTCAAACTGAGGTATTTGGAGGAACAGTAAAGAGGGGAAGTGGGGTTCAGCTGAAAACAACGGAATCATGAAGATCGTCATAACACGGCAAAATTATAAGAGCGGAACTTTTACTTTAATACTTTAAACAAGACATAATAGATATGTATACCCTAGATATATTATAAATATATACTACGACATTTTTAGGATTATTTATCACATACCAAGAGGATTTTATAATCTTGACCGAGTTTCTTACGGAAACTCTAGGTCGGGTTGTGGGAGTAAATGGATCGTTTTCATTCACGTAAAAAGTCCCAAGGGGTCGATTCGGTTGTCGAAGGGCCCACCGCGATCACCATTTCTTGGATGAACGGATACATCTAATCTGCATTCTCTGTGCCCAAGCTAGGGACCCAACCCTTCTAGGGGACCTCCTCCCGTACCTGTTGGGTGAGGTCATAAGAACGAACCTCTTAGGGTACCTCTCTCCTCTGACAATCCGATATCAGGTATCCTAGCGTCTCAGCCTGCGTCGACTTCACTGAATCGTGCGCACGTCGTGTCGATTCGGGGTCGTTTTAGGTCGGAGGAGATCGGGTCGAGGAGACTGTCCCATACGGTCGGACTTCTGGGTTTCGCGACCCCAGTTTGGGACCGCCGTGATGCAAAACTGAGATCTGAACCATGCGGTGTAGAGACTCAGAGACGGGTACTTTTGTACTTCCATTGTACCGTCAGTCAAGAGACTCACCGACGCTGGTAATAAAAACCTCGCAAGGGGGTGGAGGTAGTGACTTTAACATCAGGTCCGGGTCGAGGTACGAGTCACAATGAATGTGCTTTCGGTATTCTAGGAATGTCTCTACCACACGCGTCTCGTGGGTCGAGCCGCAGACCGTGTCAAACACGAGGCACGGAGAATCGGTGGACCTTAGGAAAAATACCTTCCTCCACCTCCATACTTATTTATTACTTACGTCTAAGGGAAAAGGGATGGGGTAGAAAGGTAAGGACGTCGTTCCACCTTTTTCCTACTTTAACTGGTAACTAGAGACGAGGGAGAGGCCCTCGGGCCCTTGCCCCCTGAGGCCCCAACACACTCCTGTCAAACCGGTCTCTTCGACCCTCCGACTCGGACTCCGTCCACCCACGACCCCTCCCTCCGCCCCTCAGCCCGTCTCGGGAGAGGGAAGACCACCGCCGACCGACTGTTTCGGGACGAGAGTCCGTGGGCCCCGCTTCAGTGCTCACCGAAACGTTCGTCGGCTTTTCCCTTCCTTGTAAAGGTAATCGTCTTAGTCGTCATTTCTCTAAAGGTCAGTGTCATTATCGACGTAAACCCCCTTAGTAAAGTCACCGCCGACACCCGCCTCCTCCCCCCTTCCCCCGTCCCACCGGGCCTCTCCGTACCTCAGTCGACCAGAGGAACGTCCTTGACTCTCCCGTGGGGACTCTTGGTCCACGGTCTACGGGTCCCTGACAACCCCTCGGGGCCCCCGCAACCCGTTCGTCCGACCTTGGTACGACGGAAGGCTACTTGACTTGGGGAAGGAGCCCTCCGGGGTCCCTCCGATGTCCGAACGAGAGACAACGGAGACGAGACTAATGGACCAAATGAGAAGTTCAGAAGTCTCGGTCGTCGCTGACGCATCAGAAGGCCCCCAACAGCCACCATTTCCAGGGTATAATGAATCGAGTGAAAAAGGATAGGTCCCCTAGAAGGGGTGGGTCCTTACTTAGGACCCAGAGGACGAAACGTCCGTCTAAGAAATGGTCGGCTCGATCCTCCCTTCGGGTAATTTAGTCTTAGTGGAATCTTCGGTCCAAAAGGGAAGGTCTGGATGCCTCCGTGAGTCCTCCCCGGACCCTTAGACATGAAATTGTCTACATGGCTTAGGAACAATACAGGGACCCATAGGACCCCCGTCATCGGGGACCCTCGGAGACGTCCGAGTGCAGGACTGTAAGGACCACCGTAGACCCCGAGATCGGTGGGACCCCTGACCGTCTAAAGTCCCCCCTGGCCCGCATAAGGGGGATTGACTGAGGCCTTTCCTTTACAAGGAAGACGACTCGTACGAAAGGACGAGGGACGGCAGAGGATCGGAAGCGAGTCGGTACTGGAGAAGACTCCTCGGAAGAGGAAAAGGAGGTTCCGAATCCATCTCCAAAGAAAAAAGAAAGAAGAAAAAGGAAGGGGGAGGGGGATGGTTTACGAGTATGGGGGGACCATCCCAACCGTATAAAACACGTGTTTTTATCTGCGTTTTTTATTTTGCGTCTTACGGGTCAATTTGAACTTAAAGTCTGTTACTTATGAACGGATCATATTGATGGAAGGTATACAGGGTACGTTATAAACCCTGCATCAATACGATTTTTACTGAGAGGCTACTAGTCTTTAAGTTTAAATTGACCTGTCGGTCATAAAATAGACCGTTGGACGTCCCTGGGACACAAAGAGAGAGACGACACTCCCTAATATGACGGTCACTTACGAAAGAAGGGACTTGGGCATACAGGAGGTAGAGTCTTTTGGCCTCATAGTAAGTGGGTAAATAAGTTCGCTACTTTAGTAGAAACTATGAAGGGAAGGGAACGGAGAGCAAGAGGGTCGGTCGGTTGGGACAACCAAAGTGAAGATTTTACTGAGTTTGCAGAAGCGGAGAGTATTACAGGATGACGGAGTGGAGACAGGTTCGAGGGAACTCGACAATGTATGCAGAGGATTGACGAGAAGTATGGAGAAGAGTAATAGGAAGAAATATAACAAACTATATATCGATTTCAGACATCTCGTACGACGACGACGACGATTCAGTTAAGTCAGAACAGGTTGAGACACGTTGGGGTACCTGCCGTCGGGTGGTCCGAGGGGGCAAGGACCCTAAGAGGTCCGTTCTTGTGACCTCACCCAACGGTAAAGGAAGAGGTTACGTACTTTCACTTTTCACTTTCACTTCGGCGAGGCAGCACGGACTGAGAATCGCTGGAGTACCTGACGTCGGGTGGTCCGAGGAGGTAGGTACCCTAAAAGGTCCGTTCTCATGACCTCACCCCACGGTAACGGAAGAGACTATCTAGTCGTTTACGATGGATCTACAGACAATGTGTTTGTTTTTATTTGTTTGAACATGGAATTAGGGATCCTGTGTAGGAAAAGGGGTAATAAACATCGACCTCGCACAAATCCCGTTAGGGGTCCTGCAGGACACTCATTTCTGGAGTACCTCGGTCCCCGATCCAGTAGGTCACCAGTCCGGATCTTTGGTCCTTAGGACCCCAAATCAGAATCAAGGTGACCCACAGTCACCAGTTCAGGGCAAGTCAAAGACCCGAAGGCGGGAAAGAGTACACTACTCTAATTTTGGGTACCATACACTCTCAGAAGAGTCGGGGGAGACGAATCGTCCCCGGGTCCTCCTTCTCTTTCCAAGGTAAATCCTCGAAGACTCCGACCTTCGATGACGTCGTCCTATATCGACTGAAGGAAGGAGGTAGAGACGTAGGAAAGACCCCACAGACTTCTAGTTTGGGAGGTGAGACTTGGGTCCACGTTGAACCTAAAGGTCGGGTCAGAGTGTGATTAAACAATCCCTTGGAAGAAGTTAATGAAAGAGAGATCGGAGGGGGTCCCTCCCTCTGACCTTGTCGACTGCCGGGGCTCATTGGTTAATGGGGAGACGGCTATCGGTCTGCGGATGGCAGGCAGGGAGGGAGGGAAGCAAAGAGGTGAAATAAGAGGACCGTAGACTTCGTAGAGAGGTTTGGCGTCTTGGGAGACCTCTTACCGGGGTCAAGTGGACAAGGACCGACCCCGCCTCTTCGGTGGGGAAGGGGTTCTCTCTGGGGTCCACCCTTCCGACCACCGACTCTTTCCCATCGACGTCTGGAACCTCTCCGTGCGTTCACACCGTTCAGACGATTTAAGGTTTGACACGATCTAACCCTCCGGGTACGGAACCCAAGATCAGGACAAAGACGGTATACGACCGACACCGGAGAATACAAGCGAATAAATGAAAACCGACACGGCCCAGAAGTAACGACACGCACCAGATCAACTCCACTCACCGCAGCAGTTCCACACGCCCGAAGAGGAACGTCACCGAAGAGAACAACGAAGGACCACCGAGTCTACCATTTCATAGACGGATGTTACGCCCTCTGGGTCCAAACTAGGGACCCAACCCTTCTAGGAGACCTCTTCCGTCACCGTGGGGGGAGGTCATGAGAACGGACCTTTTAGGGTACCTGCCTCCTCGGACCATCCGACGTCAGGTACCCCAGCGTTTCTCGACCTGTGCTGACTCGCTGAAGTGAAAGAAAGAGAACAACGTCTCGCACCCGAGATCCGTGCATCAGAAGTCATTAACACCGCGTACCCCAATCAACGAGGGTCGGACACCTTAACAGGACCTGGTCCCTAACTTGGGTACAGGAGACGCCATTGTCCGCCTAAGGAGAGGTGACGTGGTAGTCCCTTCAGGATTCCGGAGTATATTTACTGTCAACGAAAACCCCTGAGTACATCGCAACTCATAACAGTCTCAGTACAGAGGAAGTCATTCGACCCCCTATAACCCGACGTATTCTATGGAGTGCTTTCTCCTTTTTGGAAGATCGGGACAGGTGATGACCTTAAGGTCCACAGATCTCGACACGGACAGTGTATCAATCGTGAGTCATTCATAAACAACTTACTTCCTTACTTATTTACCCTTTACACACACTAGTCTGTAACGATTAGTTGATTTAGTGTCGAAATCTACGGAAGACTTACGTTTCGGGGGTAGTCAGTGACCCTAGATGACCCCAAACGTACCTACTACTTGAGATAAGTACAAGGAATCTGAGTTGACCAAGTGGACTTGGACACCAAGTGGAATTCAAGGGGAACAAACCTCACTCCCGGGAAGTCAGTAATAAGTCAGTAAGAGGTCTGGAACACACCTCAGGGAGCCCCCGTGTCTTTCCGTCCCTCAGGTGTCAGATAACGCTATTATTGTGAACACGAAAAACTAAAATTTTTTTCAGGGAAAGTACCCATAAAAATCATAGATGTCTAATGCCTACTGCTGTACCGGTAACTTTCTCTAGTTCAGTTAACGTGTCCCAGTGCATCATTTACCCTAATCGACAAAATAAAAATTTTCCTTCGAAACACAGTGAGAACGCTTGCCTCGGGGTCTTATTGAACGATACTTACCTCCTGTCGGACATTTTCGTTCACATCACAAGTGCACGGAAGGTTTAAGTAGAGTTTGGTGTGAAACCCTTGGTGACTAAACTGGGTTGGCGACTTCGTTTTTATAACCAAATTTTACATTTAAAACGGGTGAATTGACACTCTAAACGAAATTACATATGTTATTTTTTATAGGAAAAACGGAGTATTGAGGACTTTCACAATTAGTGAGTCAGTACAGGTTGAGAAACGTTGCGGTACCTGACATCGGGCGGTCCGAGGACACAGGTGTCTTAAGAGGTCCGTTCTTATGACCTCATCCAACGGTACAGGAAGAGGTTCCCTAGAAGGGCTGGTGCCCTAGCTTGGCCCCAGAGGACGTAACGTCTGTCTAAGAAATGGTTGACTCGGTGGTCCCTTCGGGATGGGGATAAAATTCTAGGTCGGACTTACGTCGAAACGACGAAGGTTCTACTGAAACGGTCGAGGGAGTTCTTGTCAAGAGAGGGCTCGTGAAACATAAAAGTAAAACCGAGTACAAAAGTACTTTATAATACTAACAAATTAACAGACAGAGAGAACGATCAGAACATTTGAAGGGCTCAATCTGAAGCAGAGAGAAATTATAGACATTGAGGTCGTTGCTCACGTACGTATGAATAATTTAAAAATTGGAATTAAAATCTAAAGTTGCGTTCCTTATGTTCGAACAATATTGTTTAAGTTTGTTAAGCCCTTATAATGTACCTCTTTTTTCACTTTCAGAGAGGAGATAACCTAGAGTAAGGGGTCTTCACTAGTACTACTTCCTCAGCGACCCCAGGATCACTTCGCACGTGCTTTAGACGCGGACGTGTCGATGGACACCACTAGAGCGTCCCTCCTTCGTTGAACAGGTTCCAGTAGACCGTTCAAAGAGCGTTCGTCGAGTCCCTAAAATAACTTTGGTAGAGAAACAATCCCGTGACCAGAAGGCTTGACCAAAGGCCCTTTCTAGACCCTTCATACTCAACGACATCTGAAGTGGATTTCTCTATGAGGTCAGAACTCGGTCAAAGTCCGTACAAATCCAGAGTCTTAGATGAACGTCTAAAGAAGGTCCGGTGTCAGTCTTCCAAGAGAATTGACTGGGATGAACTTATATTTATGTATGTATCACACTTGTGTGCGTGTGTGTGTGCGTGTGTGTGTGTGTGTGTGTGTGACTTATATATACCCCTTATATATATTACACTTATATACCTGAACTTATATATATCGCACACAAATATACACATATATATGTTTATGTACACAACACATAGGTGTGTACGTACATATGTAAATCTCACGTACGTACGAGTCAACACAGGCTGAGACGTTAAGGTACCTGACATCGGGCGGTCCGAGGAGACAGGAACCCTAAGAGGTCCGTTCTTCTAACCTCACCCAACGGTAAAGGAAGAGGTCCCCTAGAATGAATGGGTTTCTAGTTTGTGTAAGAGACACAGAGGACGTAACCGTCCATCTAAGGGATGACGACTTGGTGGACCCTTAGGGGTATATCTATATATGTATGTATGTATACGTATGTGTATGTATATCTATGTATACTCTCTATCTCTTAGTCTATTATTAACAAGACAGACCTCTTGATTGTCTTCCTTGACCTGGGTCGGTCCCTCCTCGGCCTCTCCTCTGTTAACAGTACTCAGGCCGTACCCACAGACAGAAAGATCGTGTCACAAACTGTACTACCTATTCCGTCAAGAAGAAAGAAGGAATTTAATAAAAGAGTACACTCACCCCTTTGTCCGATAAGTCCTCTCCCAATGGACCCAAATCTAACTCAACGGAAGAAGTCCTCGGGAGCAAATACTACGGTACATCTAACCGTCGACCAGTCAATTATCTTTTTCAGATAATTTCCTCCCTTAGTATTTTTTTATTATTACGTGGAATTTGTAAAGGAAAAATTGAATTTTAAGTATTTACACATAGGAAAACGGTTGCTAAACTACATCCGGACCCCGAAGAGAAAACTCAGACCCAGTCGACTAACCTCAGGACACGGTAGAAAGAACGTCTTCGGTACGAGTATTACGAGACTTATATTAGAGATAACCACCAGAGTAATTCCCCCCCTGACTCCTGAATTTCTACGAACGGTTCATTAAGAAGATCTCAAAATACTAAGGAAAGATTTAAAAATATCAACAGTGTGGACTGGATTGTGTTATCGTTATAAATTCACTGAAAGGAATAAAAATAGCATTCTAGTCGAATCAGGGAGATCTTCGGTGAAAGAAAACTACGAGTATTTAAAAATTAGACATGTTATAAAGTACTTTAAAATCTTTATATTCTTTGTATTGTCTGTATTTACCCAAACCCTTTGTTTGACGGAGAGAGACATTTTTTTTTTTTTTCTTCTTCTTCTTCTTTTTTTGGGGTGTAGAGGTGACTGTCGTTTTAGGGTTCTTGTGACCCCTCCTTTGTGCACTGAGCACGGTCACAGAGCCGGGACCCTCGAAGTCCTACAAAATACCTTTATTACCTCTCGTTACCGATTTGACCACCAGTTACGTCTCTTCCGGTCGACTTCCGAAATCTTTAAATATACAAAATCTAACTGTCTCCGTAATTACAGTGTCTTTACAATCCCCAACCCAGTAATCGTAAAATGGGTTTTGAGACTATATTTTTTCTTATTTTCCCCTGGGTGAACACAAACACCCCCTACATTGAGAAACGTCGGTGATACCTTTTGTCGTACCTTTAAGGAGTTCTTTAATTTTTATTTCGATGGTATACTGGGTCGTTAACGTGAAGACTGACAAATAGACTTCTTTTCTTATTAAGCTTTTCTATATACGTGAGGACACAAGTGACGTCACAATACTTGACATAGGGTACGATCCAGGGACGTCATAAATTCCTCTTATCTATTTCTTCTCCAACAAATATGTATGTTATCTTATAATAAGTCGGTACTCTTTCTTCCTCCTGGATGGCAAACGTTGTTACAACCTACCTGGAACTCCCGTAATATGATTCACTTTATTCAGTCGTCTTTTTCTATCACATACTACAGTGACTATGAGTCTTAGATCTTTGCGGTCTGAGAATCATTGTCTGATCTTACCACTAATGACTAACCGGTCCAACAACTATTCTCTAATGTGTAAAGGTCAATATTCTACTAACGCAAGATTCCTAGATAACATATCGTACCACCAATCTCAAGTGTATGACATAACGTAAGAACTTTCAACAATTCTCTCATTTAGAAACACGACAAAAAGAGCGGTGTTTTTGTTTCGCCACTAATACACTACTTCACTTCCACAATCGTTTACGAGACCACCATTAGTAAAACGATATATATGAACATAATTCAGTTGTGTTACATATGGACTTTGAATGTGTCCCAAAATACAGGTAACATAGAGTCATTTTGACCTTTTGTAAAAAATCAAAGTTTCTCCCAATTTGACTTAGGACCGGAAGGGACCATCGAGTCGACCTTTTCTTAGGTAGACGTCACGTCCTCTAGGATCAAACTGAGGACCCAACTCTTCTAGGGGATTTCTTCCCTCCGATGGGTGAGGACATAAGTACCGGAAGGGACCACCCAGTCTTCCATTTCTTAGACGGACGTTACGCCCTCTGGACCCAAGCTAGGGACCCAGCCCTTCTAGGGGACCTCCTCCCGTACCGTTTGGGTAAGGTCATAAGAACGGACCTCTTAGGGGTACCTGTCTCCTCGGACAGCCCGATGTCAGGTACCCCAACGTTTCTCAGTGTGTGCTGACTCACTGATCCGTGTGAGTTTACCTTAGGGTCTCGACATAGTCCTTGAGTCCAGACATCTGAGATCCTTGTAATAGGAACGACCCTGTAGTTAACAGTGACTACGGGGGAAAGAAAACCCATGGAAAAATTCCTTCCGTGGGGTGTGAAGAGGAAAAGAAAATTCGTCCACTCCTTTGATACCAAGTTTATGACGTCACTGGATCGTACCCTATGTCTCGTTCTACCTCGACGGGGAGTGGAGGGTCTAGTCCGGTTGAAGGACGTGTGGTAAACGAGTTCCCATCAAAAAGTTATAGGAAACTTTAATTCAGGATAGTTAAAAAAAAGTGGCCACCGGTCCTGTGGACTAGAAAGGTAGGGGAGTCCTCTTTTACTCTCGTCCCTAAGGGACGTTCAGGAGGAACAGAAGTGGGGTCTCGGAAGACATGGGTACATCGAAAGGGCCTCGTACAACGTTCAGACAGGTAGGGACTCGGTCGTGACGTCCGGTAGGTCCAAATCTTCAGAGTCCCGGAGTCCGGAGGTCTGGTCAGAAGAATAACGTGTCTCCCTCTGGTCCGTGTCTCCTCCGGCCACGGAACGACTTCAGTTCCCAGACCCCGACGAAGACTTACGTCTCGGGTCAAGTAAGTGGAGGCGACCCGAAGACCGTACCGGGACCCGGAGGGTCGGACGGGTGGACGGCCCCTCCCAACCAGTCCATTACTCTCCCGTTACGCCCGCACGTCCGGCGGTCCTTAAGGGTACGAAATACTCCACGTGTCGTATTAAGTTTTGGGTAAACCCCCTACAGAGCGGGGTATTTCAGAGGAGGTCGTCCTTACCGATCCTTAAACAAAACTGAAGGGGTCGTGTACAAAGAATTTATGGAGAAGAGAGGTAGAGTAAAAGGAGAAAAGAGACGAAGGGGGGGAAAAAAAAAAAGAAAAGGATGGGTTTAGAGTGACCTACTATGTGGGGACCACCGAATACTCCCCTGTGTCACTCCCACCGTAACCCCTTTCACTAGGACTTCATATCCAATTAACCGACCGTTCACCATCACGTTTTCGAGTGGAGGGAACCTACTAAGAAGAGCCGTTTCTGTAACCGAGTTCTACACTGACATCCCTAGGCGGAAGGTGTTCATCAATCTGAAAGACTACAGTAAGAATAGACCCCATTTCACTTCGAAGACATATTGGGAGACAGAGCATTAGGTCATCGTCGTCGAAGAGGGAGTAAAAGGTGGAAGAGGGATAATGTAGTAGAGGGAGGGTCGGAGAACGTTTTGACGAAGTCAAAGAGGGAAATTCATCTATGAAGTATACTGGGACTACGACCCTTTCTAACTCCCGTCCTCCTCTTCCCCTCCCGTCTTCTACTCTACCAACCTACCGTAGTGACTGAGTTACCTGTACCCAACCCCATTTGAGACCCTCAACCACTATCTGTCCCTCCGGACCACACGACGCCAAGTACCCCAGCGTTTCTCAGCCTGTGCTGACTCGCTGACTTGACTTGACTACGATGGACTTCCGAGTAAGGGTTTCCAGTAAAGAGGAAACGAATCTTAGGAGTGACCGAGGGATCACGAATTTCCTAATCATCGTTTAAGGAACCTCTTCCTTTACCGTTGGGTGAGGTCATAAGAACGGACCTCTTAGGGTACCTGTCTCCTCGGACCACCCGATGTTAGGTACCCCAGTGTTTCTCAGTCTGTACTGAATCACTGACTTGTTGTTGTTCAAGGAATACATAGGGATACTGATTAAGTCAAGTCAAGTCAGCGAGTCAGCACAGGCTGAGAAACACTGGGGTACTTAGTGTCGTGCGGTCCGGAGGGACAGGTAGTGGTAGAGGGTCTTAAGTGAGTTTGAGTGCAGGTAACTCAACCACTACGGTAGGTCGGTAGAGTACAGCTATATAAGGTCTTTGGTTTCGTTATAACATTTCGTTAATAGGAAGTTAACTTCTATTTATTTAATCTTTTTTTCTTTCGTTCGAGATAATTTCAACGTAAAGATACTGAATTCGACCAGAAGATGGTAGCTACGGGACCAAAAGGATATAAAGACTACCACCTTATGACAGATGGGAAGTATTCAATGAAATACCTTTGAAGGTAGGAACGACAAAGAAGGAGAGAGGAAGGAGGGGATTAAGTCTAACTTATTGAAATAAGACTTTGGAAATAGAGAGAGTACGGTAGAGTGAATATGTCTTTATAAATATAGGTACAGAATAGAGTAGGAGACGGATGTATTAGGTCATGTCTCTGGGGATCGGTACACACCGAACATCTCGTTAACTTACACCGATCGGACCGACTCCCTGAGTCAAACTTTAAAATGAATTACCATGAATCAAACGTAAATTCATTATCGATGTTCACCTATCACCGATGGTATAACTTGTCGTGTTTATACCTTGTACGGATGGTGACGTCTTTTAAGACGAGGTATGTCTTGACGGATACTCTAAGAACTCCCGTCCGTGTCTTAGAATGGAAGAGACATGGGGCACGGATCATGTCCCGGACAATAACTTACCCATAGTGTATTTACAACCATCACCCTGAAAGGACCACCGGGTCACCAATTTTGTGGCACGCCCCGAACCAAGACAGGGACCAGCCCCTTGACTCTTAGGTGCACGACACGTCGTACCACATTTTTTTTTTTTCAACCATCTTAACTATAGACCCGTTCTGACACATTCGTGTTTGGAGTTTCCGTAAGTCAAAATTTCTTTCTTTAAGTGCCTTTAAATGAAAATGCTGTGTGGGTTCAAACAACTGTTTTTATAACGATATATTCGAAAGGAAGCATTCCGGGTCAGGTAGAATATCAGGTCTCACCGAATCCGATTAGGTAATACTGGGAGTGACCATCCTTAAGGTCCGGGGTTACCTAGTAGAGAGTCAGTACGGAAAAGAAGGATGGAATTAGCGGAGGGAGGGAAGGATCTCGTCCAGGTAGGGTATCGACCCAGGATTTTTCCGTCAAGAGTAAAGGACCCTCTGTCCAGACCTGTCTGGACACACTCTGGGTCCGTGTCCAAACTCAAAGGTACAAACGAAGCAGCTTCTAATTACCCACAAAGAGACTCTCCCCTAAGGACGTTTCAGCCAGGACACTGACTATCCTACTCTTACCCTACAGTAAGGAGGAAAAACCGGGGTACGAAAAAGGAAGAAGAGAAGGGGAGGAGTCAAAGGACAAAACAAAGGAAAATTCAATGAATAAATAAAAATTTTAAATACACCGACGTGGTCCAGAATCGACACCGTGGGCCCCTAGAAGTCCGAAGTGACACCGAGCACCCTAGAAATCTACGCCGTTCGCCTACGAATCAACGTCGTACACCCTAGATCAAGGGACTTGTCCCCAACTAGGACCTAGGGGACAGAACGTTGGTGCCTCAGAATCGGCGACCTGGTGGTCCCTTCGGAGGAGCCGGAAGGTAGTACGGGTGAAAGAGAAATCGTAAACATTGGAGAAGAGAAAAAGGAGACAGAAGACACAGAAAGAGAGACATGAGAAGGGGGCGGGTTAAATAAATAAAAAATTAACTTCCTATTAGCGAAACGTCTTAAAACAACAAAAGACAGTTTGCAGTCGTACTTCGTCGGTGTCCACATACCTACAGGGGAGGGAGAACCTGGAGAGAAGCGAGGATTACAGACAGAGGAGGAGAGAGGGTCGGTCCGAGACACACACGCAGAGAGGCAGAAGGAGACACTTAGAGGTACAGAGAGGATCAGAAAGACAGACAAGACGTACCGGAACTTAAGAGACATCGTAGAGACTCCTGTGCAGTGACGTCAAATGGACGGGACCAGTGTGGGGAACAACTGACTGTACCACGGTACGTGTCGAGTCCTGACAGACAGAGACCCGAAGTGGAGACCAGGTTCCACCACACCCTCACTTCCTCTAACCTCCACACCACCCAAAACGTCCTACGTCGAGATGGGAGGAGGAGGATTCCTGAACAGAGGAAGAGTGTCCCGACGAAGGAACGGACCGGAACAGTAGTTTGTACTAAGGTCTACAGGAGGTACTGAAATCTCCGGAGTTACTAATAAACCGGGTAGAGCCCGTGTAAACCGACACTGGAACTAAAAGTCATACTTCGCCAAAAAACTCTCGTCGACCAAGTCTCCTAGACCCTCCGAATAAAGACAAAACGATTTATAAGTTTCGAGAAAAAGACGTTGAGACCACCCTAGGAGAAAGAGTTGGGGGAGACGACGAGAACGTGTTAGGTAGTCGAGAAAAAATTTCGAAAAAAAGGGGAGTTCCGTAATCTTTGTAGACGACCTCTCAAAGTCTTCTTTTGGACGTTCTTACTATTTGATAGAATCCTCTAGTAAAGAAGAGTTTAAAGTTGGGAACCGCCATTGACTGTTGTTTCCGTAGACTCGGTTCAATGGAAAAGGGGATTTATAGTACACGGGGAAACTCTAACTGGAATTCCCGTATACGAGTTAATCGAACGATCTCAAAGTATTGAAATTTTATCGTTAACCGGAACTCAGTTCTCCTAAAGAACAAGGTTTTTTTTTTTTCGGTTTTTCGTTTCTTGTTTTGGTTCTTTACTACTTCCTCCTGTCCTTCTCTTCCTCCACTTCCCTTTCCCTCTTACGTCTTTTCTTTTATCGGTAGAACACACAGATAGGCATGCATCTGAATTCGAACGAAGACCTTTCCTAGTCTCTATCGGGACCGTTAGGAACCTAAAGAGAAACAAAGGACAGTAAAGTTATAAATTGGATATTGGTGTCGAATAATTAAGGGGGGAGTTGTATAGAAAACTTACGTAGGTAAAAGAAAGACAGAGTTAAGATCTTGTTCAGTGAGAGTAGAGACTGGACACTAAGTCACCAAAGGATTGACCAGAGAGTCTAAGTAAAAAAAAAAAAAATTACCTTCATGTCAACCAAATCTCACAACACACTTAGAGACGACATGTCGTTTCACTAAGTTAATATCCCTACGTAAGAAAAAGTACAAGAAAAGGCAATACATAAGAAAGGTAAAACATAAGAAAAGGTAAGGTATATAAGGTAGTATCCTTGTATCAAGGGACACGATATGTCAGCTTGGAGTAACAAATAGATAAGGTACATATTTCGAATGTAGACTCGAATGTAGACGAGTGGGATTGGATCGTGAGGTGGGAGGGGGTCGGGAGGGGAGGGGGTTGGCACTCAGACAAGACAGGCACGCAGACAAGAGAGACAAGTATGCAGACAAGACAGACAGGCACGCAGACAAGAGAGACAGACACGCAGACAAAGACGAAACATCTGTCCAGGTAAACACAATAAAATCTAAGGTGTGCTCAGCATAGTGCACCATAAACAGAAAGACGGAACGGGAATCATACTATTGGAGATCGACGTAGGTATGACGACAATTGCCGTAGCAAAGTAAAAAGTACCGACTCATCATAAAGTGACCTATACATAATTACACAGTAGAAGAAGTAGGTAAGTAGAAAGTCACCCGTCAATCCAACAAAGGTACAGAACCGACAACACTTGTCACGACGACACTCGTATCTGTACGCACGTAGAAAGACCTAATCTCAAAACAGACCTATATATGGGTCCTCACCTGAACGACCTAGTATACCGTTAAGATAAAAATCAAAAGACACCTTGGAGGTATACAAAAGGTATCACCGACGTGGTTAAATGTAGGGGTAGTTGTGACATCCTCCCAAAGGAAAAGGACGTGTGGGAGAGGTTGTAAATAATAAACATCTGAAAAATTATTACCGATAAAAGTAGTTATACTCCACGATGAAGTAACATCAAAACTAAACGTAAAGGGACTATTGATTATTACAACTGACAGTCTAAGTAAGAGCGAGGATGAGGGGTGGGTCGGGAAGGGTTCGAGAAGAGTGTACATTAGTCCTCCGGAAGTATTTGAACACGTAGTTTAGTACGGAGGAGAGATGAATTTCAGGACCACTAAAGGACGACACGAATATTACTTTACGTACCAGGGGCTGATTCCAGGAGTTCTATGAGTTGGAATCGACGTGCAATCTTATGTGCCCTTCGAAAATTTTTACGACCCTAGACGTCAGATGGGGTCTGGTAAATCTAATCAAATTGATTCTCAATCTGTCAAACTGTCAAAGAATGTTTTGGTTTGTATGACAATGGTATACTAGGTCGTAAACGTGAGGAACCACAAATGAGTTTACTCAACTTTTGAACATAGATGTGGTTTCGGACTTGTATTTAAAAAATGTCATCGAAATAAGTTTTAACGATGTTGAACCTTTTTTGGTCCGACAGGTAATTACCTACTACCTATTTATTTGACATCATGTAGTACCGACGTCGATACTTTAACTTTCTACGAACGAGGAAACTTCTTTTCGATACTGTTTACATCTGTCATATAATTTTTCGTCTCGATAGTGAAACGGTTGTTTCCAGACATATCAGTTTCGATGCCAAAAAAGTCAACAGTACATACCTACATTCTCAACCTGGTATTTCTTCCGACTCACGTCTTCTTAACTACGAAAGCTTAACACAACGACCTCTTCTGAGAACTCTCAGGGAACCTGTCGTGTCTCTAATTTGGTCAGATAGGATTTCCTTTAGTTGGGACTTATAAGTGACTTTCCTGACCACGACTACGTCTTCGAGGTTATGAAACGGTGGACTACCCTTCTCGACTGAGTGACGTTTTCTGGGACTACGACCCTTTCTAACTCCTATCCTCTTCCCCCCGTTATCTCCTACTCCATCAATCTACTACAGTGGCTGAGTTACCTGTACTCAAACTCGTTCGAGACCCTCTATCACTTCCTATCCCTTCGGACCACACGACGTCAGGTACCCTAGTATTTCTCAGTCTGTACTGAATCACTAACTTGTTGTGGTTGTTTGATTTCTTCAGACTTTTCCGATACACGATACTTTCTCCGTTTTGACATCTTGTTCTCTTTCTTGTCAACAGTCCCCGAACACCCCCCGTCCCCTCCTGTTCCGTGTGTCCACCTTGAGGTCCCGGAAAATACGGTCCCTGTAAAAAAACATACGACGTTATCGCTACCTGTGCAATAATATGTAGACAGTCTTGAGGATCTTACGTCCAGTGTCTCTTACTTGGAATTACATGTGGCACCTGAAATTATAAATAAATTAACAGAGTAGTCAACATGTTAACACGGTATCATTGCGTTCTATATCTATTACCTTTCACACACACACACACACACACAAACAGACACACACACAGACACACACACACACAGACACACACAGGTACCCTAAAAGGTCCGTTCTCATGACCTCACCCCACGGCAACGGAAGAGACTTGGACCCACGATGGGATCCGATTAATTTAGTCCTATTGATTCGTAATGAGACGACAAAACCAAAACAAACAACAGAAGAACCCACCAGATCCCTAAGTTGATAGGTAGACCCCGACTCTCGGTGACGAGTCTCTCCGGGGCGGCTGAAGGCGGAGATGGGTACGACGAAGAGAGAATGACCGGTTTCCGGTGGGTCTTAAGGAGAGACGGGTGTGTCGCACGAGACGTGAACCTATAGACAAACAGGTACCACCGAACGGATCCGACTTCTGAAAAATTCCCGTCCCTGACCCAAGTCGTGACACGAAGAGGTTCGTAAACGAGGTACTCATCAGGAAAATCATTTACAATGCCTCACTCCCTTGTTTACTTACCGATTTGGACGTTCAAATTGTCTCGGGAGGAAGAACGAGGGTCTTACCGTTGGTCTCTTCCGACCCTTTCACCTCCTACAGACCTCGACCCATTCTACTGTACCGGGGTATGGGGGCAGCTGAGGATATCTTATGTCTCTTTAGTAAAGGAATTACTGGGCACTCGCAAGGGGAGACAAGGAAAACGGGAGGTCGACTACAGGACTCAAAACCAATCCCTTATCTACTCAATTTAAACAGAGACAGTAAAGGTAAAAGAAAGAGACGTCATTTCAATCACTAGCGAACCAGTTTGACGTCATATTACGTTAATCCGCGGACATGAAGTAGAGGAAGTTCACGGAGCCCTCACTGAAGACGAGGACATCCTTTGTCGAGACATCAGCCACTCGTTCGACGTTCTCCTCTTTGGTTTCCGTGATGGGGGGGGGGCGGTTGCGGCCAGGGGAGACGACGAAGAAAGTGTACCCTTTAATTTAACGGAAATCCAACACTCGTTTCCCTTCTCGCTACACCTTTGTCCTATAAGTGTCTGCGAAAGACTTCGTCCCCTCTAACGTTTCCTAAGGAAATTAGGAAGGAATCCACCCTCTCTCTGTGTGTGTATGGACCTCTTCGTCTCAGTCCTTCGTCAATTCTTAAAGAGAACAAAAACAAACCGAACCCAAGGTCGAGGACCGTATTATAGACATGAACAAAGAGACGTACAAGTTATTTAATACCGGTTACTCCTCACTGACTACAGTCTNGGTACACCTTTGTCCTATAAGTGTCTGCGAAAGACTTCGTCCCCTCTAACGTTTCCTAAGGAAATTAGGAACGAATCCACCCTCTCTCTGTGTGTGTATGGACCTCTTCGTCTCAGTCCTTCGTCAATTCTTAAAGAGAACAAAAACAAACCGAACCCAAGGTCGAGGACCGTATTATAGACATGAACAAAGAGACGTACAAGTTATTTAATACCGGTTACTCCTCACTGACTACAGTCTAAATGCCGTTCCCTGGGGCTCCCGTCCCGTCGGACACTCGAGACAACTTCCCATAGCCCTCCTTCCATTCGTTGACACAAAAAATAGGAGTACTCTGAATTCTTTTCTACGACCCTTCTGTTCCGCCTTATGGTCCTTAACTCCTGGAGCAATTTTACCTCGACGTTTAACAATAGACGGGTTCCTCGGTCGGGGTCCGACACCAACTTCTCGAGACTAAAGATTAGAACCCCCATAAAGATCGAGGGACTCTCGGGGTTCGTTCGGGGTATGGAGGAGGTCGATATAGTCTCACCATTCGTCACCCTGAGTTGAGAAATAAATTCGTATCTCTTGAAATACCCTACTGAGTCCCCCCACCTGGTCGACTTCTGGGTCCGAGTCTTTCCCGTCGAGTCCCCTAGGACTCTCGTCATTGGACAGAGGTTAGAGTAGACTCGCAGAGACAGTCCTGTCTCCCCGAGGTTCACAACAGGTAGGAACGGAGAGAGAGAAATCGTAGACAACCGAGTGTCACCGGAGTATACATAGGGAGTCGATCCCTTCTTCTCCCGTGGACCAGACTGTAAGGACGGTCCAACATACACAACCTCTCTCGACATAAAACTTTTCACTCAGATCCCCGACTATGATTTTACCAACGACCCATCGCTTTTACTGTGTGCAGGAGTAGTCCCTGGAACCACAAGAGTAGACATTCTAGTAACACCAAAAGGTTTAGGAGAAAATGGTAGTATACGAAAGGAAGTTTATCTTAGAACCCGTTGGGTGACAATTTTTTTTTTTTCTTTTCTTTTTTCTCTCTCCTCTCTTCTCAACGAGTCAAGTCCAGCCCCACTCCTACAAAGTACGGGACGGGACGTCCTGAAGAGAAGGACAAGGGGTTTCACCAGGAATTTTGTAGAGAGATATTGGGTCTCTACGTACTTTACGTCAATCCAGGGTCACCTGACACACTAGAGGTCCTTGTCGAAGTCGAAACCGGAAACGTCGTCTTGTCTCGTAGATTCAGAACCCATCTGCTCTCCCCTGAAGTCCCTCCATCACTGACCCGACTCGTCGGAGACTGAACGGACCGTTTCTACTACGGGAAGTGCACTCGACGACGTGAGTACGGGGTCACGTACGGGTCTCCTCAGCCACGAGTCGCAGAGGGAGGTCTCGTTCCGAAACGGAGCCCCTTTGCTACGATTTCACACCTGGAAGACCTGTCTCGGGCCAAATGTAGGACGGCCGGAGGGCCACAAGACGAAGAGGCAAGGACACCCCGCAGAAAATTAGGGACATTACATCGTTAGAGGGAGACGGAAACCTGGAAACGTGTCCGATAAACGAAACGAAGAAAACAGACGGACTGAGGATGACTTAGAAGTCTAGGAGTTAATTACAACGAGGAAGTCTCTTTGGAAGGACAAAAGAGTCCAATCTCGACCAGAGGAACAAAAAATTGAAGAGTGTTAAATAAAAAATATTAACAATAACAATTTAAAGAATAGACTTCCACTGACTGTCGTTACCGATTCAATCGGTACGACGATTAAATGACGGGGGGGTTTCCAAATAAATTGTGAAGTCTTTATAGAAAACAGAACTACATTTCTCTTTCATTCCTTTACACGTGTCAGAGGCAAAATATATATTCGAGAAGAATGACCATCGCTAATCAGTGTCTAAAATTAATATGTACAAAAACTACAAATAGAAAAGAGGAGTTGATATTCGAGTCGTTTCTGTCCTTAGTATAAAAATAATCCACGGTTTTTTACATGTACCTTACTTCTTTATGTCTCGCATCATATTAAGAGGCTCCTAACTAACTCAAGTCATAAATAACTTGACTCGTGGACACGTGGTCCAAGAGAGGATCCTCGACCTGACCTAGAGATTTATTTCCGCATCTAGGTCCGGGACTCCACGAGCAAAAGAACCCGTCCTCTTCCCACGACAAAAGAGCGCATTAACGGCCGAATGGGGCCCTCCAGGCGCGCAACACCTGACACTCTGGGACTCTTCCGTTCACCGATCCCAACGTGTCAGTCAACCGACGCTACGGTCCTGACTTGGGACTTGAAGGACTGAATCACGGGGAGGAGAAGAAGGCAAGAAAAAATAAATAGAAACCGAAGGGACGCACAAACAACGACGTGTCCCCGAAAGAGACCAACACTACTCGGCCCTGATGAAAAGAAACACCACACGACCCGAGGAAGACAAAGTCTTGTGTCCGAAAACCCCGCACCGGAAGCCATCAACACCGAATGTCCGAATCAACGGGGTTCCGTATGCGTCACAAGGTCCTGGTCCCTAGCTTGGGTACAGAGGCCGTAGTCATTCAGCTAAGAATTGGCGATCTGGTGGTAAGAAGAGGGTAAGAACACCGATCATTAAATTAATCTTTACCTGAAGAAAAAAAAAAAAAAAACGTAGGTTGTCTTTTACGAAGGTAAGAGAGGGGGTCCCTTCTTCATCAGAACCGACCCGTTCCTACTTCACACAAACGTCTTTCTCCTTAACTCCCGTCTCCGACCCGTTTCCTCCCACGGGGTCGTGTGCACCCAAAGGTGTCTCGTCTCCGAGGGGCACCCTGGGTGTCCCCGAATCCTTGACTCGGCCGTAGAGTCTCACCGCCCGGGAGCCACAGTCTCTCCCTTTATCAGTCGACCACAGAACGCAGGACACTGGAGTACCTCGTACGGAAGAGGAGACACAGGGCCCAGAGAAGGACAAGGGAGAGAAGGGTAGAGAGGGAGACGCGAGAGGAGGTCTTTACGAAGACTTCCGTCGAAGACGAGGTAACACCAGGGCCATCTCAGCCGGGATTTTGTCACCTAGGACTACACCACGTTTCCGACGCAGTTAATCAAGATCGGGCGACCAATTCTTCTCACGGTACAAAGAACCAGTGACTCTGAGTGGTCTGGAATTGCCGTTTTACCCACGTTTAGGGGGAAGAAGGACTGAACGGGGAACACAATCTGAGAGTCAGCACAGACTGAGAAACGTTGAGGTACCTGACACCGGACGGTTCAAGGAGTCAGGTACCTTAAGAGGTTCGCTCTTGGGACCTCGGGGAATATGGGGGCAAATTGGACCGACCGTCGACCGTCGTCGAGGGGCAATTAACGCTTCTCGACGGTAAAGGTCGCGGGGACCGACCACTGTCTCCCACCAGGACCACACTCGTGCCGGAAGAAACCGACGTCCGTCTCAAAGACACTAACCTCAATCGATATACTGAAAGAACAGATTCTCATACTTTACAGACGAAAGTAAAAAAAGGGGAAGGGAGGACTAGAAACTGTTTCTCACTGTCGAAGAGATTAATCCGTCAACTCTTCCATTGGAATCGTTGAAGTTTGACCGTCGCCTCTTTCTCTGACCCAAGGCCCACGGGGGGATCGGGCTCGTGACCCGCGACACCCACTCCGCACTAACATGAGACGCAAGCACTCGCTGGGGGTCGGAGCGGGGTGGTCTCGACCGAGGTCTCGACGGACTGGTAAGAGACGACGACGTCCCTTAAGTCGGAGTAGGAGTACGGAAAAGTCCGTTCTTAATTTTGAGGACCTATTGTTCTTAAGGAACACAAAGGATCCCGTCCGTCTCCTGATCTCTAAATACGTGAGAGCGGACCGTGAATGGAACGACTCGATGAGGGTTGGGAGGTCGTGTGAGGACGGGAAGTACCAGAACTAGTGCGTCAACAGTTATACGAGTAGGAAGGTGGGAACACAGAGGGGTCAGACGAGACCCGAGTAGGGGACGGACTGAGGAAAGGTAGAAAGTTTCGAGAAAGGACCCTTTAGATCAATGACTGTGAGGGGTAAGCGTTCATAAAGAGAGGTGGATTTCGAAGAATAAGTCACAAATAGTGTACCTGGTGTATTAGATCTTTGTATTAGATTAAAAATTTTTAATTAAGGAAATAAGAAATATACTGTACCAAAAGACCTAGACTCAATACGAAACGTTATCCACTTCACGAGTGTATAAGATATAAGAAAAGTGTCGTATAATTGTCCGTACTACCCGTGAATATTAAGTACACGAATGAGTCTTTATTTTCCTTACAATACCAGAGAAAGGACTTCTTTCCCGAAGTCTTTCTTAAATATATCATCCCAACTAGTGTCACCCATGAGTCACAGGATCTTGACTCGATAATATCATTTCTCCCACGACTCTATAACAGACACCCAGAGAGGAGAGTAAAAAGACAAGAGGTTATAGGGGATCAAGGGACAGTAGGCAAATAGACGGGACAAAAAGTAGTATGGTGACTAATTAGACACCGGTAGCTGGGTAGATGGGAAGACGGAGAAGTAGATGGTAGGCAGGTAGGTAACAGACACGATTGTTAATATTTTAAGCATAGAAACCCCTCGTAAGTCAGGTCCTCTACAGTCCTATCCTTCCTACTACTCACGAGTCGACATTAGGTTCCACGTTAGACTATTCTCGTCACTCTATTTACGGGGCCCAGAAGACTCGTCCGTTCTGGTCTTCTGAGGTTTAGACTCTCCCGAAATGTTCTGAACAGGGGAACGACGCGGAACATATTACACCACGGGTTCCAAGTGTCCTTTACTGAGAGTCGCAGTAGACAGTTCAACCTCTTGGTCCCAACCTACCTTTCTAGACATCTCACCTTGATCTAACCGACGAACCGAGAAGCGAAGAGTGCCTACCCTCTTCACAAGTGAAAACAGAAACTTAGTGGTCAAGTAAGGTCATGAAGGAACTACTCGGTATCGTGAGACAGGGGTCTGAAGGGTTCTATGGAACTCAAGACCCACTTTGATCTGAGACACTAGGTAGGGAAGAGAACGTTGGGTCGGACCAGGGCGCACTGGTGTGACAGAGGAGTGGAAGGTTCCTGGTGGGAAAATTGGATCAGATCGGGACGAGTCCCCGAGTTATAATGGTGGGTCTACACCCGAAGAGAGACCTATAAGGGTCCGTAGGAACTTCGACCGCCAACTTCGACCCAGGGTCTGTGGCTCCTTTGGTCCAAGAACCGACAGCTGTCATCTATTCGCCTCTGAATTTACCACTAAAAGACCGGACACTAGGGCAAACACCTAAAGTAGAAAATTACCTTCACGTCATTTATTTTCGGCAAAAGTGTTATGCGGTTCGTTGTCCAGTCTTTGTAGACTCGGAGACCTTAACTATCTTCCCTCGATTCGCATTGTTTAGAGGGGTTTAACGTGGGTCGAGATGAACATAGTCGAGGGTATGACGTAGGGGGTTAATAACACGTTCCGTTAATAAAGGCTCGACCTCAAAAGCCTCTTATGGTGCACACCTACCATCCATATGAAAGTAACGAAGAGCGGTCTATCTTAAAAAGTGGGGTAAAAAACCGATCACAGACTCGGGACCAACTTGGAATAGGGATGAGGGGAAGTCGTAAAAGAAGGGGTGGAATCTCCGACTTCAGTAAGAAGTTCTGGACACGTTTACCGTGGAAGGAAGTACGTTCAGTGGACGGAGGAGAGGGGTCACAAAGTCAAGTTTCGTTATCACAATTTAAATGTATGTCACTTTACAAAGTGAGAGTCCCAGGTAAAGTCACTCAAAACTGTTTCCAGATGTAGGTACATTGACTCTTGTAACAATAATGAGACCCTTCAAGGAACTAGTAGGGAAGGTCAGTCGGGAGTCGGTGGGTATCCGTTCATGACCCGACTATGGATAGTAATACATAATCAATGCTTACAAGAACTAGAGAAGAGCTACCTATGTGTATTATGTCCCCTGTCGTGTGATACCGGATAGCCGGTTTATATCGGGGAGGGGAGAAAAAGATACTGAACACTCACTTCTTAAAAAAAGATTCCTTTATACCATTTACGATGAAAAAAAAAGGACCAAGTGTCGCGCCACAGTAAATACAGTTAATTTCAATCAGCATTCGCTAAACACAAGACGTGTGTCGTGTTCGTTTACCTTCCTCGATGTGACATTGTTAAAGGATCCCTACGATCCTTTATACTGTCTGATCCCCTAAATTTTGTTGTCTTTACATAAGAGAGTGTCAAGACCTCAGGTCTCCACTTTTAGTTTCACAGGCGTCCCAACTTAAGAAGGTTACCGAGACTTCTTCTTAGACAATCCGCCGGGAGACTCGAAGACCGCCAACGGGCGTTAGGAACCACAAGGACGGAACATCTGTGTAGTGAGGTCTAAGACTGAAGTAGAAGGAAGAGACACACAGACACGAGTTTAAATAAAGAAGAGAAAGAAATTCAGGAAAAATTTTTTAAAGAAAAATAATAAAGAAAGTGACCTCATACTAACGAAATGTTACACAATCACAGACGACATGTGACTTCACTCAGCCTAAGTCGACTTTATACACATGGAGGGGAGGGAACACCTGGAGGGGGGTGGGGTAGGGTGGGCAGAGCCAGTAGTGTCGTGGCTCGACTCGAGGGACATGATACGTCGTCGAAGGGCGATCGACAAGGTGTGCACTATCACGTATATTCACATTGACTTAATGTCACAACATTGATGACGTCATGTCGCTTCCCTGAGTCAATATGTATGCTTACGTAAGAAAAAGTATAAGGAAAAATCACACCGAATAGTATCTGATAATTTATATCAAGGGTCATTCTTACGAAAAACGTAAAAATTTATCCTTTCTCTTAGTCTTCTTTTTACTATAAATTACTATGTATTTTTTATGTGTTTTAAGGTTAAAGTTACGAGTGTTTATCAAAATACCCATGGTTAGCACGGACAACCGAACAAATGACAGACACCGACGAAGGACCGACGTCACCGTCTCGACTCACCAACACTGCCTAATAGACCCGAGGTTTCGGATTGGACAAGTAACAAATTGGGAACTGAGTTTTCCGAAGAGTCGGGAATTAGATAACATGTGAGAAGAAAAACTGTTGAAACGAGTCCGAGGACGAAAACTCTAAGCAGACAACAACACATATGTCTATGAAGTGGACACACAGACACACGAGTCAGGACAGGCTGGGAAACACATCGGGTGGTCCGAGGTGACAGGAACCTTAAAAGGTCCGTTCTTAGGGCCTCGTCCAACGGTAAGAGAAGAGGTCCCCTAGAAGGGCCGGGTCCCTAGCTTGGGTTCAGAGAACGTAGTGGACGTAACCGTCCGTCTAAGAAAATGGCGATCGAGGCGGACACTGTAGGGTCGAACGACGACAAGTCAACGAGTCAGTACAGACTGTGATACACTAGGTTACCAGAAGTCGTGCGGCCCGAAGGGAAAGAAAGTCACAGAGGGCCTCGAACGAGTCTGAGTACAGGTAACTCAGTCACTACGGTAGATTGGTAGAGTAGAAGATAGAGGGGAAAGAGGAGGACGGGAGTTAGAAAGGATCGTAGTCTCAGAAAGGATTACTCAGTCGAGAAACGTAGTTCACCGGTTTCATAACCTCGAAGTCGTAGTCAGGAAGGTTCCTTATAAGTCCCAACTAAAAGAAATCCTAACTGACCAAACTAGAAGAACGACAGGTTCTCTGAGAGTTCTCAGAAGGGGTCGTGTGTCAAACTTTCGTAGTTAAGAAGACACGAGTCGGAAGAAATACCAGGTCGAGAGTGTAGACGTGTACTGATGACCTTTTTGGTATCGAAACTGGTATTCCTGCGAACAGTCGTTTTGTTACAGAAACGAAAAATTATACCGCAGATCCAAACAGTATCGAAAAGAAAGTTCTTCGTTCACAGAAAATTAAAGTACCGGAGTCAGTGGTAGGAATCACTGAAACCTCGGGGGGTTTTATTTTAGACGGTCACAAAGGTTAAAAAAGGGTAGATAAACGACTTCATTACCCTGACCTACGGTACTAGAATCAAAAGACTTTCAACTCAAAATTCGGTCGAAAAAGTGAGAGGAGAAAGTGGGAGTAGTTCTCCGAGAAGTCAAGGAGAAGTGAAAGAAGGTAATCTCACCATAGTAGACATATAGACTCCGACAAACATAAAGAGGTCCATTAGAACTAAGGTCGAACACTAAGTAGGTCGGACCGTAAAGCGTACTACATGAGACGTATGTCCAATTTATCCGTTCCCTATCATATGTCGGGACCATATAAGGAAAGGGTTAAAACTTGGTCAGACAACAAGGTGCAGGTCAAGATTGACAACGAAGTATTGGGTGTATGTCCAAAGAGTCCTTCCTCCACTCCACCAGACCACAAGGTAGAGAAATTCTTAAAGGGTGTCAAACAACACTAGGTGTATCAGTTCACAAAGTCGTATCAGTCACTTCGTCTTCACCTACAAAAAGACCTTGAGCGAACGAAAAGGACACCAGGTCACTCACAACCGTTGAACTAGAGACCAAGGAGGCGGAAAAGATTTTGGTCGTGCAAGTAGGCCTTCAAGAGGTAAGTGTTTGACACCTCGGGATCGAACTTCTTCAAACTCGTAAAGGAACGATCCCGTACTCTATTCTCGTTAAAATGCCGTCAAAACTTGTAAGAAACCGTAACGGAAAGAGACCCTAACCTTACTTCTGACTGGAACCTTGAACGGTCACCGATGAAGATTAAGAAAGTCGACCTTATAACACAATCAGGAAACTTGAGGGTCTCGCCTGTACCGTTTATGTGACACGAAAGGGGTAGTGTGAGGAAAGACACGGGTACTGAATCTAAGGACGAATAAGTACCAGACAAAGGGACTAGTTAGTACTAGACAAAAGGACGACCGGAGACGAAACCGAGTCTTAAGTAGAGTTGGGTCACGACGTCCGTCAGTGATACGCTTCTGGTCTCGACTCGTCCACAACTTTCAGAAAAACGGTAGGACGAGATCCTCACAATACCACAGATCTTCGTTTCTACGTTTCTTGAAACCGTAGTCTGTTTGGACCTAAACGTAAGGACACGACGGGGAATGGTCGAATCACATAAACCCGTTCAGTGAATCGGACAGACTCGGAGTCAAAGGGAGGGATTTGTCACCCTCTTATTATTTTGGTTGGAGTAACCATAGAAACTCTGCAATTTACTTTATGTCTACATTTTTACGGAACGAGTCAAGACATTTACGATTGATTTCCAGAGACGTCTTGTCTGAACAAGAAGAACGGGCTTAGACGACAAGGAAGACCAACCACTTGAGTTTAGGAGGGTCAGTAACTGAGGGTTTTGTAGTGTCAGTATCGGACAAGGGAGGTACATGTGTGTGGTGGGGGTAGTGGGAGAGAACTGGACTGGAGAAGAGAACGAGACTGGACACGTTGACCAGTGAGAGATATGGGAGGGACACTGAGGGAGGTTAAGTGCGACGGGTAATGTTCGTCTCACTTACACATTGTATGGTTCTTGGGGGTAGTTATAGGGTAGTAAGACTCCTATTTCTAATTCGATAAATTTTACCGAATTTCCATGGGCACCACAGAAGGGAATGGACGTAAAGATCAGAATCCATGGTAGTGAGAGGGAAGGAGGGTTGTGAGGTCAGTGTAACTGGAACTAGAGTCCAGAAGGATACTTGGTGTCCTGGTATAGGGAGGAGGGTACGAATAGAGAAACAAAAGAGGGGCGAGACCCTGACCCCTAGCGAGGGTAGTAAACGATACTACTTAACAAGTTTTACAGGATGGTCGTCATGTACTCTCAAGACTAAAGAGGTGTCAGAATGGTTTTCAAGAGCAACAGTAAAACTAATATCGGTAGGATCACCCTACCTCACCACAAAATAAGTGGATCAAAAAAAGAATGAATAGGAAAACTAGGTTTATTTCATAGTCGGGGAGTTCTTCTGAAGGGGTTACCGTAGGGGTATTTGATCTTGTCCAGTATTACAAGAAAGTATTGAAGGACACTGGAAAAGGAGGTCTCAGGAATAATACGAAAGACTTGAAATATACATACAAATGCTACAACTTAATAGGACACTGGTGGGGGGGTGGTGTCAGTCGTGTTTCGAGTTCCTCCCATCTTGTGTGAATAAGATAAAACTCCCAGATCGTATGACGGAACGTCACGGGAGGGGACGGCTTATTTTCTGGGTAACTTATTTTTGTACTTAGCTAAGGAAGTAGAAGATGATGTATAAGAGTACTGGATACCAAAGAATGAAAGATTTTAGAAAGTGTAATTGAAGAGTAGAAAAAAAAGTTGGGGATTGGAACGGTAAAATGGGTAGCAGGTGTCTTGACAGTCTAACTAGAAACAATTTTTTTTGTATCAATTTAGTATGGTGAGTTTTTTGTAGGTAGCGATGGACAATATAAAGGTTATTTCTATGTTTGAGAACTCGGTAAAACTATTTTTGGGGAACTCCACTATACATGACGTCAACTCGAGAACTACTTTATATGCCTTCTCTCCTATCAATACCGCGAAGGAAAGATAAAATAAAAACTCAAAAAGGGGAACAAAATTCGAACCGTGTGTAGAATCACTAGATTACTCGTTATTCGAGGACCTCCTGTCCTTTCATAGGATAAGTAGAAACCTACGCGGTGATACGGAATGTTCACGGACCAAATTTCGTTGACAGTCATTTACAAACAAGTGATCCTAATTTAACATAATAAGTAGGGTTCTCTTCGTAAATGTACGATTGTTTCCGGAACCTTCTAAATTGACCTTCCTAATTACTACCTTAAGGTCCGTACATTCCGTCCGACCAACCCCTCTATAAAAACCTCGGTCGGTCGGTGATGGTGGAGTGGAACAGTTCCGGCACAGAGAGGTACTTGAACTTCGATTAAGAGGAACTCAGTCTAATCACTGAGAGGAAGAACGGTCGACGTCTTTGGACCCAGGGAAGAAGAGGAGGTTCTCCACAGATTGAAGTATACGGGTAAACACCCGTCTGGGAAACTGAGGTCTGGGGTCTCTACCTCTTCCTTGGGGAAACAAGGACTACTGTTGTAAAGCTGGGTTTCTGCATAACTGAAAAGGAGGACTATTCATCTTTCCTAGGTTTCCGTAGGTCTCTTAACGTCCACCACTACCTCATTCCACGTGTGATTTTACATCTCCCATCAAGTCTAAAAGAGTCTGCGGTAGTCCACCCGGATCCTCCCTCGTCTTTAAGTTTGGGACTCGAAACCCTACGTAAGTTGGACTAACAGGGCGTTGAAAAGGTCCTCTCCATAGGTAGACTACTTTCTTCCCTTTCCTTATCGAATCTATCCTCCTTCACCTTAATTATAAACTAATGTTATAGAGGTACTATTTCCACCACAGGGGGTGTAACGTCCACTCTTTAGTCTCAGCGTCACCCCTTTTCACTGCACCGACACCGGTGTCCGACCGGCGACCGTCTCTATCGTAGGACTACGTCTTGGGAATGTTGTGCGATGGGGGTCCCTCAGAGTACCGTCAATGTTAAGAGGGCGATAGATCAACCTGAGAAGGAAGTATTGTACTGGGTTCCTGAGATCTGGAACTTCCTCCGCCCTTGTCAACACCTAACCTAAGGTCCTCGGGACCCAGATGAGAGACTTGGGTGGTTCACTGGATCCTATCTAGTGTCGGAGACAGAGATAGACGAGAGGACTAGACTCTTTACGTCCTTAGTTTAGGTAGACAGTTCGGAGAAGGGCGAGGGTAGTCGACAACTTTATCCGAAGTAAAAAAAGTTGTATATGAAAGATTCAATGTAGTTATGTATTTCGGTGAGGAAACAATTTTATATTTGTTTTATTTTAGTGTACCTCATTTTTCATTGTCAGACGGGAACCGTAGGGGGTGGAGGGAAAGATGGACCTCTATTAGCGGCAAATAAACCATATATAGGTAGGGTTAATGAAAAGAGAAATAAATATAAGTGTACGTACACGTTCGAGTTTATACGTAGACACCCAAATGGGTATACGTCCTAATACCGAGAAGAATGGAAAAGAAAAATTTAAGAAATTTTTTTAAAATTAACCTCCAATTAATGAAATGTTATAACACAACCAAAACGGTATGTGGTTGTGCTTAGAAGAAGGGACTCTGAACGTACACATACCAAAAGTAAATCTCTATTGACCTTTAGAAAGTTATAGTCTTGTAAACCGAGATGGAGTAATAAAGATTACCGGAGTACGTCATCAGACCCACATTAAATAGGTGACGGAAAAAGATGACTACCTGTAAACACAACAAAGAGTAGAAAGTGATAGTTTTCGTACGATGTCACTTAAAAGACATATTTTCCGAAAGATGAGACTCATAAAGACATCCAACCTATGGATCCTGATCATAATGATCCAGTTTCTTATACTGATAAAAGTTGAACTTATCTATGTCGACTTAACGGGAGTTTTTACAGACATGGTCAAATGTAGGTTTCACCTTTAACCATATCTATAAACGTTAACTTCACCTCGAAATTCCCGTAGAAACACCCAAGTCCTGTGACGGGTAGTGGGAAGTTTTGTGGCAGACGTTCGGTCATCACTAAGACAAATGTCCACTCCGCCCAGAACGGGACTGACGGAAGACGCAGACCATAGGACGTCGAGTCGCGAACGTACCGAAGGTTTTGTCCCAAAATCTTTTCCGAAAGGTCTTACCCCTCCACCGAACTAATTGGAGGACGGGTCGAGCCTCGGGACCTAAAGGACTCTTCAAGGGTCACCTAGCGGTCCCCGACCGTTTGTCGACTGATTATCCCCGCCGCCGTACACCGGAGTGAACCTCTAACCGGTTCAGGGCTCCTCAAGTTTCTGGAGACGTCTGGCGAACGGGGAAGGACTGTCTCCGGAGGTGGATCGCGCGGGACTTATTACGTAACACAAATAGGAGAGAACCAGACTACCTACCGACTCGAAAGGGGGAGTGGGCGGACGAAGAGGAGGAAACAGACGGAACGCAGAGGATTCGGAAGTCGGATCGGACCTCGAGTCCGTTCTCCTTCCTCGCCAACCAAAAAATTTCTAATCAACGTGTCGATCGTCAGAAAAGAAGTTTGTTTCGGTCACAGAAACAAAGAGAGAGAATGTGGACTCAGATCTGTCTCTTCCTCTCTTTTACTTTTACGACCGTAAATAACTCGAGGGTGAGACACGACCTACATTGTCACCCGTGCAGTAGCCGAGAAAGGTTCTTCTGTAACGACAGGAATAAAAGTGTACTCCTTTGAACCAAGTCTCGGTCCTGTGTTGGTCGAATATCGACCTTAATCCCTTCGACCCTGAACTTCGATAGACAGAACTCAAGGATCGGGTCCAACAAAAAGGGTAACAAGGGATAACGATTCATCTTGAATTTTTTATATATAAAACAAAACCAAATAAATAAATCAATGGAAGTCGGTGTGTGTAGTCGGAAGTCGATTGGGGGTCTGTACGTAAAGAACCGTAAAGGTTTCTACGTTTCGTAGTCTAGAAGGTGTCAGTAAAGGGCGGTTAGGTCTCTTAGTGACTCAGACAGAACTTTGGAAGGGACTACTAATAAGTAAACATAAACCGACGAGCAGACCCAAACCGAGACGGTCCACCAAATAGATCGACACTGTAAAAGGACCTCCGAGACACGATACCATCTCCCCCTTTTTACCTGAAACTTCAATCTAACCAATCTAAAGGAAATGGTAACGGTGAACATGAGTACAGGGGTTTCAAACTGAAATAGAGATACTTGAATCCACAGAAGAGGTCCTGTCACTGTAATAAATATCAAAGATGACAACAATCGGCACGAAGTCAAGACGACTTATTACGGGGGAGGGTTCTCTAGATGTAGCCTTAGGGGAGTGGATACTCATGCGACACCGCACACCGTCTTCAGTGAAATGTCCGACTAATTTCATACTTCTTAACCCTACGTGATGACCCGCATATGGGACTATTATGGTATTAACTCTCTTTATGTACACAGGATTACTAGTAACGTCGCGATAAATGTTATCGGTCCTACCCTCGTTGGATCTACAGGTAACTGTCTACTTACCTATTTCTTCACCGCCACACACACACACACACACACACACACATATTACCTTATAATGAGTCAGTATTTTTCCTTGTCTAAACTCAGGGACACTCCACCTACTTGACTCTCGGACAACATGTCTCATTTCAGTTAGGCTTTTCGTTTATAGTATATAATTACGCATATACACCTTAGATGTTTTTAGCACGACTACTTGGATAAACGTTTCGTCCTGATCTCTACGTGCGTCTCTTTGGTCTGAACACCCGTGTTACCCCCTTCGTCTCCCACCCTACTCAAATCTCTCGTAGCTTCGTACATAAAATGGGACACTTTCTCCACGACTACCTTTCTACGACACATCGCGTCCCTCGAGTTAGACCACGAGACACTGTTGGGATCCCCCACCCCACCCTCCAAGTTTTCTCTCTCCGGATACATATGAATGCCGATTAAGTGTAACAACATACCTTCTTTGGTTGTGATGTGACATTTCGTTAATAGATGGTTAATTTTTTTTTAGAACCCTACCTTCTAATAGGGTCTAATAGACTTACTTGGGTTATATTAAAGGAAATTTCCCACTTCGTGATCGAAATCTCAGACTCCTCTACGTTTCTCTCTCAGTTTTTTCTCTAAAAATACTCCCTCCTTCCCCGGTCCTCGGTTCCCTATGTCGACATCCTCGACCTTTTTCGTTCGTTCACCCAAAAAAGATTTCGAAGGTCTTTCTTTACGTGAGGACGGTCGTGGAACTTAAACCAGGTCACTTTGGATAAAACCCGAACTCTGACTGGAGGTCTTGACATTTTAGTATTTAAATGCAACAAAATACAGTGAATCAAACATCACTAAACAATGTCGTCGTTGTCCTTCGATTATGTATAAGAGTGATTTACCACCCGAAGAATGTCGTGTATCCCGTCTGTTTTAACTCGAACTTAGAGAGTGAAGACATGAATTGTTCGACACCCGCTGAAATACGTAGAACGTCGGAGGGAAAGGAACACACGTCATACTCCAATCACTACTAAGAAATTATCCTAAACACTTTAAACGTATTCTGGTACACAATTCGTTATACAGACCGTGTTTTGACTACGAGTTAGTACTTTCGATAAGAAAAGGAACTGGATGTCGGTACCATGTCTTATCGTCACCATCTACCAACACCCCTCGAACACATCATCTCACCTCTTGTGTACCCGAAAACACGGTTTCTCTAAACTTACGACCGAGACCATAAACGATTATTGAGACACTGGATCCTGTTATACGGATTTGGAGCTTCCTGTCACTTTGAAGACTTGGGTTTAAGTTCACTCTAATTTACTCATGTGACACATTCGGGACTGAGAGTCTGTAGGAGGAGGACGAACTCGAAGACCCTCCACTCTGTCTCTGAGGACGGAGTCGATGGAGAGACAGAAATACTGGATTGCGTCACACACAGTACATTAAAACGTACCTCTACGAATAACGTTTTTGACTTGACACTGTTCTATCAAACCAGATCATACTGGTCTCACTTGAGGACTCAGAGTCATTCCTGTTCCCGAGTCCCCCTAGGTAGTCCTCCTTCTTAACCAAGATTTCTAACCGGACGACCAGTTGACCTTTCCCGTCCCACCCCTGGTGTAATCAATCCGTCTTGGACTGTATTACCCGGAGGTTAAGACCCAACCACCATAAACCATATATGTCTATGAGACCGAAGAGGACTCAGGTGAAGGAGGAAATGCGTTACGGGTGTCGAGGAGAAAGCAGCCACGATTACTACTCTTACTTACAACTATGAATTTGGTTGAAAAAATGAGAGGACAAAGTGAAAGTCTACGAATATAGAAAGGAAAAGAGGAAACGAAAAGCGGAGAGAAGAGAAGTGTCGATAAACATTCCGGAGGGGTCTGTCGGTAAAACGAAAAAACGTAAAGAAAAGGTACCCCTACCAGAACTAGCGTCAGAGGACATGTTACAGTGCTTGGAGTAAGGTATCAAGTAGTCCGTGAGACATATAGTCTAGATCCGGGAATTTAGATAAAGAGTGAAGGTGACATTTTAGAATTCCTTAAACTAAATCCAGTATGGACTTACCAGATCACCAAAGGGGACGAAAGAAGTTACATTCACACTTAAACCATTATTCCTCAAGTACTAGACTCGGTGTCAGTCGAGGACCAGAACAAAAACAACTGACATATCTCGAAGAGGTAGAAACCGACGTTTCTTATATTAGTAAGACTAAAGCCACAACTGGTAGACCACTACAGGTGTACATCTTAGAAGAGAACACAACAATCTTCTCTCACAAACGATACTGGTCACGTAAAAGAACCGTTTTGAGATAATCAGAAACGGGACGAAGTAAGGCGTAAGGTTCCGGTTTAAACGGACAATGAGATCCACAAAGAACTGAAAGATGAAAACGTAAGATCAGGGGATATTACTTTTCCTGTAGAAAAAACCCACAATCAAGATTTTCCAGAACATCCAGAAGTATTTTGACAAGTTGAAGTCAAAGAAGTCACAATGACCAACCCCGTATCTGAACCTATTGACACTATAACTTACCAAACGGAACCTCTGTTTGTCTCTAGTAAGACAGTAAAGACTCTGACGTAGGTTCATGACGTAAAGTCTGAGAAAACAACTGGTACTACCGATGAGGTAAAGAAGACTCCCTAAGGACGGGTGTCATCATCTATTTCCTTTACGGTTTCTTACGAGTTTGATGGCATGTTAACGTGAGTAGAGTGTACGATCATTTCATTACGAGTTTTAAGTGGGTAAGGTCAGGTAAAATCAAACGACTAAGGGTCTTACAGCTGCAAGTGAGCACGGTAGAGAACGAACTGGTGAAGGTTAAACGGAACTAAGTCCCTGGACTGTAAGGTCCAAGGATAAGTTATAACGAGAAATGTCGTAGCCTAAAATGAAGATAGTGGTCAGTGTAGGTGTCGACCCATAACGAAAACGAAACCGATGTAGGGGAGTAAGAAAGACCTCAATAAAGAGGTGACTAGAGGTCATCGTATAACCCGTGGATTACTGGACCCCTCAAGGAGAAAGTCATAGGATAGTAAAACGGAAAATTATGACAAGTACCCCAAGAGTTACGTTCTTATGACTTCACCGAACGGTAATTCTTTCGTAAGAAGTCGTTAGTTACGTTTCTTTATCTCCTTTTGTCTTACCGTTTCTGATCTCTCGAGAAGTTCTTTTAATCTCTATGGTTCCCTTGTAAAGTACGTTTCTACCCGAGTTATTTCCTGTCCTTACCATACCTGGATTGTCGTCCTCTTCTATAATTCTTCTCCACCGTTCTTATGTGTCTTCTTGACATGTTTTTTCTCGAAGTACTGGGTCTATTAGTACTACACTAGTGATTAGATCTCGGTCTGTAGAACCTTACACTTCAGTTCACCCGGAATCTTTCGTAGTGATGCTTGTTTCGATCACCTCCACTACCTTAAGGTCACCTCGATAAAGTTTAGGACTTTCTACTACGACACTTACACGACGTGACTTATACGGTCGTTCAAACCTTTTGAGTCGTCACCGGTGTCCTGACCTTTTCCAGTCAAAAGTAAGGTTAGGGTTTCTTTCCGTTACGGTTTCTTACGAGTTTGATGGCGTGTTAACGTGAGTAGAGTGTACGATCATTTCATTACGAGTTTTAAGAGGTTCGGTCCGAAGTCGTTATGCACTTGGCACTTGAGGGACTACAAGTTCGACCAAAATCTTTTCCGTCTCCTTGGTCTCTAGTTTAACGGTTGTAGGCGACCTAGTACCTTTTTCGTTCTCTCAAGGTCTTTTTGTAGATAAAGACGAAATAACTGATACGGTTTCGGAAACTGACACACCTAGTGTTATTTGACACCTTTTAAGACTTTCTCTTTCCTTATGGTCTGGTGGATTGGACGGAGTACTCTTTAGACATACGTCCAGTCCTTCGTTGTCAATCTTGACCTGTACCTTGTTATCTGACCAAGGTTTATCCCTTTCTTCATGCAGTTCCGACATATAACAGTGGGACGAATAAATTGAATATACGTCTCATGTAGTACTCTTTGCGACCTGACCTTTTTTGTGTTCGACTTTAGTTCTAACGGCCCTCTTTATAGTTATTGGAGTCTATACGTCTACTGTGGTGGGAATACCGTCTTTCACTTCTCCTCGACTTTCAGGAGAACTACTTTCACTTTCTCCTCTCACTTTTTCAACCGAATTTCGAGTTGTAACTCTTTTGCTTCTAGTACCGTAGACCAGGGTAGTGAAGTACCCTTTATCTACCCCTTTGTCATCTTTGTGACAGTCTGAAATAAAAAGACCCGAGGTTTTAGTGACGTCTAACACTGACGTCGGTACTTTAATTTTCTGTGAATGAGGAACCTTCTTTTCAATACCAGTTGGATCTATCATATAAGTTTTCGTCTCTGTAATGAAACGGCTGATTCCAGGCAGATCAGTTCCGATACCAAAAAGGACACCAGTACATACCTACACTCTCAACCTGACACTTTTTCCGACTCGCGGTTTCTTAACTACGAAAACTTGACACCACAACCTCTTCTGAGAACTCTCAGGGAACCTGACGTCCCTCTAGGTTGGTCAGGTAAGACTTCCTCTAGTCGGGACCCTAAAGAAACCTTCCTTACTACGATTTCGACTTCGAGGTTAAGAAACCGGTGGAGTACGCTTCCCAACTGAGTAACCTTTTCTGAGACTACGACCCTCCCTAACCCCCGTCCTCCTCTTCCCCACCGACCTACCGTAGTGACTGAGCTACCTGCACTCAGACTCACTTGAGGCCCTCAACTACTACCTGTCCCTCCGGACCGCACGACGCTAAGTACTCCAGCGTTTCTCAACCTGTACTGACTCGCTGACTTGACTTGACTTGAAAATAGTTCTCCGAGAAATTAAACGAAAGACGGTATTCACACCACAGTAGAAGTATAGACTCCAATAACTATAAAGAGGGTCGTTAGAACTAAGATCGAACACGAAGTAGGTCAGGTCGTAAAGAGTACTACAAGAGACGCATATTCACTTTATTCGTCCCACTGTAATATGTCGGAACTGTATGAGTAAAGGACTAAACTTTGGTCAGACAACAACGTACAGGTCAAGATTGACAACGAAGAACTGGACGTATGTCTAACGAGTCCTCCGTCTAGTCCACCAGACCATAAGGGTAGAGAAAAGATATTTCTGTTGACTCGTGACTTCCCAACTACGAAAACTTGACACAACAACCTCTTCTGAGAACCCTCAGGGAACCTGACGTTCCTCTTAGTTGGTCAGGTATGATTTCCTTTAGTCAGGACTTATAAGTAAGTCAGGACTTATAAGTAAGTTTGAGTTTATGAAACCGGTGGACTACACCTCTTGACTGAGTAACCTTTTCTGGGACTATGACCCCTTCTAACTTCCACCCTCTTCCCCTGGTGTCTCCTACTCTACTAACCTACTGTAGGGACTAATTACCTGTCCTCAAACTCATTCGAGACCCTTAACCACTACCTGTCCCTTCTGACCACACGACGTCAGGTAACCCAGCGTTTCTCAACCTGTGTTGACTCTCTGACCTAACTCACTACTCTTTCGTTTCAGGAATAGACCTGGACTGAAGACAATTGGGTCCGGAGGTCAATACTCCGAAGTAAGTTGTTCTGAGAAGTAGGTGAGGACGACACGTAAAGATCGGTCTGTCCTCCTAGTATTTTACTGTAACACGACCCGAGACTCGTAGTGGTCTGAACCACGGAAGGAAACATAAACTCAATCAAGGTGGTAATAGGAAACAAATGACGATAACTCGATTAAAAACTCGGAACGTCAATACGTCGGAGAGGGTCAGGTAAACTTAATTAAAACGCTCTTTGCAAAAACTCAATGACACCAGGTCTAATTCAGTAGAACACTAGAAAAGTAGATGGCAGAAACATTAAGATAACTTTTCGATAGTACAAACACCCGACACTAGCCACGGAAAAAAAAAAAAATTATTGGGACCGTAATACGTCGGAGTATTAAGGAAATAAAGAGACCCGACACAGGTTAAACAATTAGAAACGACATCTTCCCGTTATTTTTGTCACTCTGTGTCTGGGACGGTCTCGTTCTGTCTCTGACTCTACCTTAAGGCCGAGTCTATCCTCAATCACCTGTTAGACGAAGAGGAAGAACTCCGGACCAAAACACCAGACCTTTTACCCTTGTAAGGTTCGGACCGAACGGTCACCCACTAACTTCCTCTACGAGACAGACTCTTACGGACAGTGTATGGTTGATCTACATAAAGGGAGAGAGAGTCGAGAATTTCGATGATGAAGTACATAAAAAAGGGAAGCCGGATTTTCTAGTTATACTGTAAACTACAAAATTTTTTAAATCCAAATACAAGATGACAAGAAGATGGCACTGAAAAGTCTTTACTTAATTCACGAAGTCATTGACGTAATCGAGTAGGGTCCTTGTGGAATCCTATGTACGACAGGTTGGACGACTAAACACAAAAGGGGGTTTAACGATTCTTAAGGGAATTGACGAAAGACAGTATCGACAAAGACACTCTTGAATTAATGAAGGATTAACAGGTGTAAACGAACGGAACGAGGGGGAGGGGGGTCGAAAAAAAAAATTTAAAAGACCGTTTTCTGTCTAATAGTTTCTACCCAAGTCCTAGAAAACGGTGGAGTCTCAGTAGTAATTAAAGGAAAGAAGGAGTAATACTTCCGTCCTTCTGCAAGGTCAAACGAGAGACTAAAGGGTGGACCTAAGGAAGATTCTTGAGAACTATTAGAGTCGGAGAGACATTAGTGTAAAACGGAAGTTTTCTCTGGAAAGACTCGTCTACGAAGATTGTGACATGGTCGTGCAAAGTAGTCCGACCGTAGGATAGGAAACTGGACTACCAAAAAGGAACGTTACCTGTCATTAAATGACTACAGACAATTTACGTGTCGTGACACACTCTATCGTCCCTCCGTCTTCACTTCTGTCGAGACGGGAACCAAACTCGTGGAGCACGTCTATTCCTATACGGGTTTATTGTCTACTACTTTACAATTTCTAGTGTAATTGTCCATTCCCTTACTTTCGGTCTGATTGTCGTTCACCCGTAGTCTCTTTTGATATCTCCACTCTAAAATTGGTCCAAGAAATACTCTACATCAATTTACCTTTCTGATTGTCATTGAAACGGTAAACACCGATTTCGGGCTATTTAAAAATTTATGTACCGAGTGCGTACCGTGTGTTATTAGTACTTATACGAGAAGGTTATTATCACTGTTACGATAACTACGTCGTCTTTACCTATATGGGAGGAAAAGGGTGTAACTGGAACTCCATATTTAGTCCCCTATGGTAGTAGAGGTTACCTCTTTACTCTTTTGCCTCAGAGTCTCTTTAAGTCACCGGATCGTCGGTGTTACGTCCTCTGATCCCAAGGTAGGGATCGAACCCTTCTAGAGGACCTCTTCTCTTATCGATGGGTGAGATCATAGAACGGACCTCTTAAGGTACTTGTCTCTTCGGACCACCCGATGTCAAGGACCCGAACGTTTCTCAGACTGTGATGACTCGTTGACTCAAAAAGTGGTCTACATTACGATGTTGAAACTTCACAGTATAGGTACCCTTAACTCACCTTTAGACCGAGGTGTAAGACTAAAAGTGAAATATGAATAAGGAAGGTTACACGAACGTTTGTCCTTGGACGACCTATTTAAACGTTCCATAAGGAAGTCCTTCCGTTGTAGTCAGTCTTCAATGGTCCGTTCTTCACCACTCGACGTCTTGAAACCCTAAATCTGGTCTGTGAGTCACGTCACGTCAAGTCAGGGAGTCAGCACAGGCTGAGAAACGCTGGGGTACTTAGCGTCGTGCGGTCCGGAGGGACAGGTAGTGGTTGAGGGACTCAAGTACGTTTGAGTACAGGTAACTCAGCCACTACGGTAGGTCGGTAGAGTAGGAGTCAGCAGGGGAAAAGGAGGACGGGGGTTAGGGAGGGTCGTAGTCCCAGAAAAGGTTACTCAGTTGAAAAACGTACTTCACCGGTTTCATAACCTCAAAGTCGAAATCGTAGTCAGGAAGGTCTCTTGTGGTCCTGACTAGAGGAAATCTTACCTGACCAACCTAGAGGAACGTAAGGTTCCCTGAGAGACCTCGGAAGAGGTTGTGGTGTCAAGTTTTCGTAGTTAAGAAGCCGCGAGTCGAAAGAAGTGTCAGATTGAGAGTGTAGGTATGTACTGGTGACCTTTTTGGTACCGGAACTGATCTGTCTGGAAACAACCGTGTCATTACAAAGATGAAAACTTATACAATAGACAATCAGTATTGAAAGGAAGGTTTCTCATTCGCAGAAAATTAAAGTACCGACGTTAGTAGTAGATGTCACTAAAACCTCGGGGAGTTTTATTTCAGATTGTGACAAAGGTGACAAAGGGGTAGATAAAGGGTACTTCACTACCCTGGTCTACGGTGCTAGGTAAACAAAAGACTTACAACTCGAAATTCGGTTGAAAAAGTGAAAGGAGAAAGTGAAAGTAGTTCTCCGAAAAGTCAAGGAGAAGTGAAAGACGGTATTCCCACCACAATAGACGTATAGACTCTAATAACCATAAAGAGGACGTTAGAACTAAGGTCGAACACGAAGAAGGTCGGGTCGCAAAGAGTAATACATGAGACGTATATTCAATTCATTCGTCACACTGCTATACGTCGGAACTGTACAAGGAAAGGGGTAAACCTTGGTCAGACAACAAGGTACAGGTCAAGATTGACAACGAAGGACTGGACGTATATCCAAAGAGTTCTCCGTCCAGTCCACCAGATCATAAGGGTAGAGAAATTCTTAAAAGGTGTCAAATGACACTAGGTGTGTCAGTTTCCGAAACCGTATCAGTTATTTCGTCTTTATTTACAAAAAGACCTTGAGAGAACGAAAAAGGTACTAGGTCGCCTACAACCGTTAAACTAGAGACCAAGGAGACGGAAAAGATTTTGGTCGAACTTGTAGACCTTGAAGTGTCAAGTAAGACTGTCCTACACCAGGTGACCTCTTCCCTTACCGTTTGGTGAAGTCATAAGAACGGAACTCTTGGGGTACTTGTCATACTTTTCCGTTTTACTATCCTATGACTTTTTCCTTGAGGGGTCCATCCATCCACGGGTCATACGATGATCTCTAGTCACCTCTTTATTGAGGTCTTTCTTACTTCCCTACCTCGGTTTCGTTTTTGTTCTGGGTCAACACCTACACTGACCACTATTTTCGTTCCAGGTTACGACATTTCTCGTTATAACGTATCCTTGGACCTTACAGTCCAGGGACTTAGTTCCGTTTAACCTTCACCAGTTTGTCCTCTACCGTTCTCACTTGCAGCTGTAAGATCCTTTGTCGTTTGATTTTACCTGACCTTACCCACTTAAATTGAGTCTACTGGTAATATAGATGATGACACCCGTCCTTAGGGAGTCTTCTTTACCTCATCGATAGTACCAGTTGTTCTCTCAGACTTTACGTCATGAAACTACGTCAGAGTTTTTACTGTCTTACTAGAGACAAGTAAAGGTTCCGTTTGGTAAGTCATAGTGTCATTAGGTTCAGATACGGGGTTGGTCATTACGCCTTCTTCGACTTCAACTTGTCAAGATACTTCTGGATGGTCTCGAAAATCTTAATTGTGGCTTTTTTTACAGGAAAGGTAATATCCCCTGATCTTACGTTTTCATCCTTCAGTTCTTTGTGGACCTCATTGTCCTTTTAAACCGGAACCTCAAGCCTTACTTCGTCCCGTTTCTGATTATCTCAAAACGGTTCTCTTGCGTGACCAGTATCGTTTGTGGGAGAAGGATGTTGTGTCCTCTTCTGAGATGTGTACCTGTAGTGGTTTACCAGTTGTGGCTTTAGTCTAACTAATATAAGAGACGTCGGTTTTTACCTCTGTGAGATATGTCAGTTGTTTTTGTTCTGGTCCTCGACTGACACCGAGTCTAGTACTTGAGGAATAACGGTTTAAGTCTGAATGTAACTTCTTTCATCCCCTTTGGTGATCTGGTAAGTCCATACTGGATTTAGTTTAGGGAATACTAAGATGTCACCTTCACTCTTTATCTAAATTCCCTGATCTAGACTATCTCACGGACTACTTGATACTTGCCTCCAAGTACTGTAACATGTCCTCTGGCCCTAGTTCTGGTAGGGGTACCTTTTCTTTACGTTTTTTCGTTTTACCGACAGACTCCTCCGGAATGTTTATCGACACTTTTCTTCTCTCCGCTTTTCGTTTCCTCCTTTGCTTTCTATATTCGTAGACTTACGTCTCAAGGTTTTTATCGTTCCTCTCTATTCGTTCGTAAGGAGCCACTAGTATGTAATTGTTCTTGTATAATGTTTATAAGCCTCTTCCGTTGCCGGGAGGTGAGGTCATGAGAACGGACCTTTTAGGGTACCTGCCTCCTCGGACCACCCGACGTCAGGGACCCTAGCGCTTCAACCTGTGTTGACTCGTTGAAGTGAAAGTGAAAAGTGAGACTACGTAACCTCTTCCTTTACCGTTGGGTAAGGTCACACGGACCTCTTAGGGTCCCTGTCTTCTCGGACCATCCGACGGTAGAGACCCCAGCGTGTCTCAGCCTGTGCTCACTTCGTTGTATCGTCGTCACAATGTTTATAAAAAACATTATTAGTCACGAATGATGCACAGTCCGGAGTACGACACACAAGACGTAAATAGTCGTACACGTGAAGAACGTCACATCCATGATAATAAGAAGGGTCAAATGTCTACCTCTTTGACTCCGAATCACTCTATCTCAACGGATGTAAGGTATTGATCATTCACCACCGTAATTCCTAAACGTGGGAGGTTAAGGTCCCATGATCGAACACAAATACGTTTGTAGGGAGTTGAGACCTTCCAGGTATACTTACCCCAACAACAAACGTCTACGTCTGTAAAGGGCCCTTCGGAACCATTCCCAACGATTGATCATGGTCACAAACTAGTGACCAATCTTCGAGAGGGGAGGAAGGAGTGGGAAACCCCCTGTCTTAGTTACTCGGTACTTTACTGGTTCCCCGGAGACTTTCTCTCTCCTTTCGGTCCGTCTTCCGATCAGGTGGTTTCTGGATTATTCGAAAACTCAGTAACGCAACTGACCTTCACTTACACGGGTGTACCCGGGACCCCTGACGTCGGACCGGAGTACATCGAGAACCTAGTTCCTACAAGTTATTCTGTAACCTTTATAGTCATCGACGAAACGGTTCATGGTAATACCTAAGGGACTTTTCGGACGAGTCGGTTCCGGTCGGGTAGTGGAGAGTGTTTGTTCTCTTCCCTCCGAGAAACGGCCTCTTGTCAGATCACTCTTTCACTCTGAAACTCTTTCCGTACGTAAACGTTGTCTTCAGGGGGTAGACCGATCCTTCGACAACGACCAAGGGACTCACAAGACTATGCCCCTACCCTCCTCTCCGAAAGACAAAGGGTTGGAGTCAAAAGAGGAGACGTCTTAGTCTTTTAATCTGATCAACACAGACGTTCCCGGAGGGGCTGAAACGTAGGATACTAGGTAGTCCCGAAACTGTGGATCACTACTATTATTGTTTTAAAATACTTTACGAAAGGTAGAAGGTCTGTGACAGATTCACGAAGTCCATAATAGAGTAATTAGGAATGTTGTTGGGACAACCCACTCCAAGTGAAGAAACGACCAAAAGGTCTAGTTCTTTAACCCTGTACTCCTTAAATGTCCAGAACGAGTTTCAGCATGTCGACAGTTCCCACTCGACCTTAAGTTCAAGCATAGTAGACCGAGGACTCAAGTGTAAAAATCGGTGACACGAAGTAACGGAAAGTCAGTCAGGAGGTACCTTTGTACCAAGGGATGGAAGGACGGTCGTCTACTGTCCTGTGAAAATACCCCTAAATTTCGTAACGATAAAGACAAGTTCCAAACGAACCCACCCCCTCCACCCCGTCCCTCACTACAACGGTACAACCGTATATATATATTATACATCCGTAGTGGTTGAGTTACCTGTACTTGAACTCGTTTGAGGTTCTCTACCACCTTTTGTCCCTTCGGACCATACGAAGTCAGGTACCCAACGTTTGTCAACCTGTACTGAATCGGTAGTTTGTCGTTGCCAACCGAGAAAAGCAAAGATGCAACCCTACGGCAATACAACCCTATCTTCTGAGGGTCAACCCACACTCCTCATACAAGCCGACCTAAATCAGAACCGAAAGAGAACCCCACACTCCCGGTAAACGATTACATCTTAAATTCAAACCAGATACCCCGAGTTCCCTGGACCCAAGTTTAAGGTCGGCGAAAGAGTCAACAAACTATAACTTGGACAGCGAAGTAGTAAGAGTAGGGCAAAGAATAAATATTTTATCCTTAAGGTCATCGTGGATGAAGTATTGTAAAAACACTCTTAGTTTACTGGCTGACATCAACTTTACAAAAGACTTGACATCTCCAAAGAAGTCTACTACCTTGTGACGGACCCGGAAAACACCGACCGAGACAAAGAAAAAGAAAAGAAAAAATACCACAAGAGTCGTCCGAAAATAAATAAATAAAAAGAGTCGGAATGATCAAAACTCTGGAGAAACACAAATGTGAAGAAAAATTTTTTAATTAATTAAATAAAATTAGACACCGAGAGAAAGAACAGGACTAGGAACAGAGAGAGAGGTGGTGGGATTCCCCACCGGACGCCGAGTCCCTGGGACCCGGAAACCACAAGTGACTCCGTAACGACCCGGGTCCCTCTCTCGTCCCAATACTAACTAAACGAAAGGTAACTGACGTGTCCTACTTTTCCAAGGGGGTGGAAGGGAAAAAGAACTCAGGACCCTTAAGACAAAAAGAATTCTCACAACGATAACCTTTCGTGACTTGGTGTAAGGGAGTTTAACTTAAACCGACGGCCTTGACAGACGATAGGTAGATGATGGGAGGTATAGGAGTAGGTGGGGGTTCGTCCTCGGAGGTACAAATACAGGTGCTAGTGACCACCCGAAGGCCAGACCCGACTCTCGTCCCACCCCCGGCCGCCCTCCCGTCCGTTGAGTCGACTCGAGTCCAGACCGGACGTCGAGGAAAGATGGTGCGGTACGGTGTCGTTTCCGTGGACGAAGAGACGTCATTCTCCCGTCGGACCCGGACACCTACCGACCCTTGTGGCTCTCAGTGTCCCAACTCCGACCCTGGGACCGAGGCTCGCGGAGTGTCGGGTCACGGGAACCCCCGACAGTGAAGTGGAGAATCTCAAAGTCGTAGGGACAAATAATTGTCGCTCGGACAGCTCAGTAGAGGAACGGAGACTTCTCCACCTTCTCAAGGGAGTAGCGAGAAAATAAGTAAGTAAGAACGTCGTCGATCAGTAACGCACAGCTGTCATAAGGTTCAACACACGAACCATTACACAATCCTGAAGTTTGTCCCATGTACAGGACGGGAGGCTCTCACAAATCAGATTTTCCTACTCTCTCTTGTCAATTGTCCATTGGAACCAGTCCGAAGGGTCCACCGAGCCACCATTTGTTAAGCGGACGGTTACGTCCTCTGCTCCCAAACTCAGGACCCAGTCCTTCAAGGGGACTTCCTCCTTTACCGGTGGGCGAGGTCATGAGAACGGACCCCTTAGGGGACCTGTCTCCTCGGACCACCCGATGTCAGGTACCCCAGTGTTTTCAACCTGTGTTGACCTGTTGATTTGTTGTTAAAAGTCCAGTGTGCTTTACGGTATAAATCTCGCTTATACCGGACCTAGACCCCAGTCCGTCCGTTCTCAAGGTAAGAACAAAGATGGGGTCAGGTACTCAAACGTTTCTCAACCTGTGCGGACTCGCTGATTGTATGAGTGGGAGTGGTGAATACTTGTTACAGTAGAATCTGACAAATAAATTGAAAATCCCCGGGACCAAAGGAGGGTCTATCTTGGTTACAATGTTGGAGGTAAATCCCAATAACATTCCTAATCTCTATGACACAAATGACAAGCGATTTGTCACGGACCGGGGATTTTTCGAGTGCTATTTACCATCGATAATAATAATTATTACTATTATAATTATTACCTACCCTTCGACGAAAGGTTCGACGTTTTAGGATGTGTTTATATTACTTAGTAATATTAGTACAATGTATGTCTGAGTAAAGGGTTCTCTCAGGTTCTCGTTAGTCCTAGTGACCACGGACCTTTTTCTTTTATTATAATTGTTGTTCTTCTTCTTGAAATGCAAACTTATCGCGAGAAGGTCAAAATTGTTTCTCGGTACCGTCCCTTCTTGTGAATCTCTTAAGTAATTAGGTTCGACCGGACACGAAAACAACCGTTCATAATGGGTCGTGAATAACATTCTAAAAGACAGAAGTAATTGTCGTGAAATCAAAGAGGATTCATTTGCTACTAAATATATCTAAACGGGTTAAAATGAACTGGATTCAAGTCGGTCCTGATAAGACCCAGTTGTGGACGTTAGTTCCAGACCCCGTAAAGAATTCGGATGTTTACTAATCCGAAGGAGGACACGATTTACATGTCATTAGGAACCCCTGAACCGACTGACACCGAAACACTATTACCCTAAAATATGAATATTTGATTGTACAATTTTTACACACAATAAAAATACATGTTCAAAAAGTTTAGTCTCGAGAATTTGTCGTGTACTGTTAGTAATAACAGGGACCCCTCGGCACGTCAAGACACCTAATCATATCTGTTTTCTCTCGACAAAAGAAAGAGAAAACTATATCCCAATTCTAGCCGACGAAACGTTATATTTTATTTTTCAAAATTTTTTATGTCTCAATCCCATGATAGAGGATGGGTCGACACGGGAATTGGGTGACTAACAGACTTTTATAATAGACAATGTATAACCCTTTTGACTCTTCCTTCTATGTTAGTATACGAAAGGGAAGGTTTTGTGTACCCTAATCAGATCAGATTTTTGATGTCTTACTCCATGTTCGAGGTATTACCTTTGGTACATACTCTTAGAGGAGACCGTCAAGAGAGGTGGTCTAATTTTCTCCAGTAATAAAGTAATAAATCATATAACCAATAGAGAGTCAAGTCAAGTCAGTGAGTCAACACAGGAGGAGAAACACTGGGGTACCTGACGTTGAACGGTCCGAAGGGACAGGTAGTGGTTGAGGACCTCGAATGAGTTTGAGGACAGGTAGTACCACCAGTACGGTAGGTTGGTAGAGTAGGAGACAGTAGGGGAAAAGGAGGACGGAAGTTAGAAAGGGTCGTGGGTCCAGAAAAGGTTACTCAGTCAAGAAGTGTAGTCCACCAGTCTCATAACCTCGAAGTCGTAGTCAGGAACGCTACTTATAAGTCCTGACCTACTGGCTCCTACTCTACCGACCTACCGTAGTGCCTGAGCAACCTACACTCAGACTCACTTGAGGCCCTCAACCACTACCTGTCCCTCCGGACCACACGACGCTAAGTACCCCAGCGTTTCTCAGCCTGTGCTGACTCGCTGACTTCACTTGACTTGACTTGACTAAAGGAAATCCCAACTGAGCAACCCAGAGGAACGTCAGGTTCCCTGAGAGTTCTCAGAAGAGGTTGTGGTGTCAAGTTTTCGTATTAAGAAACCTAGAGTCGAAAGAAATATCGGGTTGAGAGTGTAGGTATGTATTGATCACCTTTTTGGTGTGGAAACTGATCTGCTGTCTGTAAACAACCCTTCATTGCAGAGACGAAAAATTATACGACAGATCCAACCAGTATCGAAAAGAAGGATCCTCGTTAACACAGAATTAAAGTACCGACGTCAGTGAGAGACGTCACTAAAACCTCTGGGTTTTTTATTTCAGAGAGTGGTAAAGGTAACAAAGGGGTAGAGAAACGGTACTTCACTACCTTGGTCTACGGTTCTAGAATCAAAAGACTTACAACTCAAACTTCGGTTGAAAAAGTGAGAGGAGAAAGTGAAAGTAGTTCTCCGAGAAATCAAGAAGAAGTGAAAGACGGTATTCCCACCACAGTAGACATATGGACTCCAATAACTATAAAGAGGGTCGTTAGAACTAAGGTCGAACACCAATAGATATCGTCGAATTTTTGTTTGTTTTGGTTTTTGAGATACTGAGAACAAAAGACAAAGTCACCTACGGAAGAAATCGAACATAACCCACACTATAAACATTAACACTTACACGCACACAAAGACGTACACACAAGTACACGAGTACCAGATAAAGGGGTACGGGGAAAAACCATTCTCAAGATTTAGAGAGTGTAAATAAGAACAGTCACTAATAAGAGAAGGTTTCAGTCACTTCTCAGTAAGGTATTTATAATGTGATGAAAACACTTAGGGACCAGGGACTGAACGACGAATTCAGTACAGGTACAGGTTTAACAATCGACGTCCTTTCTGTGAAAACTTGGTGGAACTAAGAAGGACACCAATCCAACGATAGAGAAATCGTTCATTCTTTGACTTCTTAACGTCGACCTTGAACAAACAATGCATGACACACGACACAGTTCCCAATACCACGTCTTGAGTGACATTCCTTCCTTTTGTCCCGGAACGTCTCTATTGAAAACATCTACCTACTCCAACCGAATTCCAGGAAAGAAGGAGTTCCAAAGGTACTAAGATTGACTTGGATTTTTATTGTAGTCCACTCTCAATCGGTTCGAGACATATAGACTCTTCGTTCTCGGAGTCACTAACGTCTATTTACAGATACACTTGAGTTCAGGGTATTATTAACGTTCTCAACTATTCGTCACCGGTATAGGGTCAGCGACATAATGTAAGACCCCTTAGTCGACACTTACTCGTCTTTCCTGAAGTCGGAAACCCTCGGAGGGTAGATCTTCCTTCCGTCTGTGGTACGAGAGTCCCAAATAGGACTCGTCCCGACGACGTTCTCGAAGTATACGTAGGAGAACAAATAGAAATGTTACTGGGATTCTCCTAGTCGTTTCACAGGGAGGAAGCGCCTCTTTCCTAATCCCCGGATCTCCACAGTCACTCCTCGTCTTCCAGGGTCCCTAAATTCACCGTCTTGGTTGAGACCTTGGTCTAGTTCAACTGAGGGTCCCGTGACCGAGTGTCAGAGAGCTGACGGAAAGGGCAGTGAATGAGAGATGTCTGGAGTACGAGAAGTGACACTCTACTCACTGGCCGGGACGAAGTAACTCTCGTGATAATGTCGTTTAATAGGGTTCTTTGGTATGTCATTATACTGAAGAAGAATAACATCTACCAAACACAAATAGTGACAACGAGGTTTTGTGTGTTTACCTTTTCATCACTTTTGAGACATTCAAACTCGTAAGTAAGGTGAGACTACTACAGGGGCGATTAACGTCTTGAGTGACTTCTTCCACATCAACTACGATAAACATCAAGTCTCGTCCACAAGGGACTCTCGACCCCAAAGACCTCGTCCTTCCGCTACACCCACCGACACCACCCCCTACCCCTCAAGTCTGGGGTTCTAGTTCCCGTTCCAGTTCTCCTACCGAGTCCACAGATTGGACGTTCTACGTCCCCTTTTGACCCAGATGGAGAATGTTATTCCCGAATAAGGAAACAATACCCTCCTCAATCCCTCTCCTCTTTCTAAGGATACCTTTCTAGTATCTGGTTTTTACGGGTCGAGGTCAAAATTGATCGATCTACTAGAACCCCTTTCAGGACAATTGGAGAACCCTTGGAGTTAAAGGAGTAAAAATTCTATGACTACTGTTAAAAACGAGACGAAAGGTGAGTTCTACTTACCCTTGTAGTTCTCTCTTGTTTCCACCTTTCCTAAACATTTAATCTTCCTCAAGATATTTACAATAAAAGAATATAAATATAATAAACGACTAGTGACTGTAGTAACGATAACAACATATGGAAGTAACCCTATAGGAGTGTCAATCGACCCGACTCTGAACCTTCAGTAGTAAAAACCTTTAAAATTAGCCAAGTAAATAATTTATTTGTATGGCACTCGTGGAGGTCCCACATTTCTTCATCCGATCCAAAACGTTCTACTCAATCCCGGAGATGGGAGTTCCTGAAAGGTTCCCCTTTACTCGTCTCCGGACCTTATTGACGTCTTGTACCCGATTCAATACATTACACAGCCCTTGTGTCTTGTTCGTCTCACGGCACAACTGAGCACTGTAGGACGACTCCACTGACGACCCTTTCGCGACCCTTCCTCGAGTCTCTTGTAACGTATGTGTGCCGTCCGTCCCCCATGGAAGGCGGCACTTAGGGTCGACGAAGGAGAGAAACGATCTCTCGAGCCTCCGAAGGGTCCGGGGGTGTAGTAGCCTTGTACCGTCCGAAGGAACCTCCTAGACAACCGGTTTGACACTCACGGCAAAACAGTTCGGAAAGACTACGGAGAGGAAAGCCCAAGTACGAACCGGACGTGTACGACCGAAAGCTGAGAAACGCACAGAGGTTATTGATTTAACACTCAACTTCACTATATACGGTAGTACCCAGTCTCTCAGATGGACAGTCCCTTTCTGGGAGGTCTTAAGAGAAAGGAAGAGTGCACCTGTGCCGGTCGTAAACTGTACCACCGGCGGGAGAGACGGACCCAGTAACTCTCTGATCACTCAGTTCCAGGAGACGGTTGGACCCTACCTGTAGATCGGACTCACCTTGTAGGCGGAACTAGGAAATTCAGGGACTCCAAACCGTCAACAATGAAACTTTATACAACATTCATTACAATTGACCAGGTCCTCGTCACAGAACCGTCTCCACCCCTCTCAAATCGTTACGACCAAAGAATAAAAGACTCGGAGAAGTGTTCAGGAACTACGACGTCACAACCCCGAGTCTCAAGGACTTTGTGGAACTCAGATTCAAACTCGGGTCGGTGTAGATAATCAGGTCCCACCAAAAGAACGCGAAGGAGTTAATCGTAAAAAAACGAAGAAGCTTCGAGGGCGGGGAAGTGAGGGACTCCGAAGCGACAGAGGAGAAGACGTTGGTGAAAAGTATGGGGTAGGGGGTCGACAAATAGAAGCAGACATCAGAACGTCCTCCATGGAGTAGTCACCGTAAACCTTTTTGATTCATTTAGTAGGACGGAAAATAAGTCATGAACTAATTTGAACAGTCTCTTAAGTCTGTTCAAGCTTTCCGAGGACAAAAAGAGACGAGTGCCTTTCTTTCTGGGTGGATTGGACAAAGAACTAAATTGGAGGGTAGACATTATGCTCTGTCCTCAGACGTTTGACACGGGACACCGGACGTTTTACTCAGGAACCCCTACTTAAAAACCAACGACAACAAAATATACACACACACACACATACACACATAGATAAATATATTTAAATAAAATTTTAATATGTACATATAATAACTTACCTTCTGAAATTTAGGATATTACGAAATGTTAAAAGTCTTCGAAGTGTACACTAAAACAAATTAGGATATTACGAAAAGGGGGGACGGGTACATATCGGGGAGGGGTAACGGGAGAGGGGTGACCATTCGAGATCAAAAAGAAATATTTATATTTTGAAACGAAGAAAAAAATTTAAGAGGTCAAACAACATAAAAAAATCCCGATAGTATTTCATAAACAATAAGCTTATGACACTATAATACAATAAGTTTATTATAGTGAATAATCCCTTATAGTATGTCATAAACAATAAATAAGAGACAGACTGTAAAGTAAATCGTAGTCAAGTCAAGTCCAGTCAGTGAGTCAGGACAGGCTGAGAAACGTTGGGGTACCTGACGTGGTGTGGTCCGGAGGGACAGGTAGTGGTTGAGCGTCTCGAACGAGTTTGAGTACAGGTAACTCAGCCATTACGGTAGGTTGGTAGAGGAGGAGGCACCAGGGGAAGAGGAGAGTGAAAGTTAGAAAGAGTCGTGGGTCCAGAAAAGGTCACTCAGTCGAGAAGCGTAGTTTACCGGTTTCATAACCTCAAAGTCGAAGTCGTAGTCAGGAAGGTCACTTATAAGTGTTGACTAGAGGAAATCCTACCTGACCAACCTAGAGGAACGTCAGGTTCCCTGAGAGTTCTCAGAAGAGGTTGTGGTGTCAAGTTTTCGTAGTTAAGAAACCGCGAGTCGAAAGAAATATCAGGTTGAGAGTGTAGGTATGTACTGATGACCTTTTTGGTATCGGAACTGATCTGCCTAGAAACAACCGTTTCATTACAGAGACGAAAAATTATACGACACATCCAACCAGTATCGAAAAGAAGGTTCCTCTTCAAGAAAATTAAAGTACCGACGTTACTGGTAGACGTCACTAAAACCTCGAGGGTTTTTGTTCAAGGAGTAAGAAAGGTGACAAAGGGGTAGATAAACGGAACTTCACTACCCTGGCCTACGGTAGTAGAATCAAAAGACTTACAACTTAAACTTCGGTTGAAAAAGTGAGAGGAGAAAGTGAAAGTAGTTCTCCGAGAAATCAAGAAGAAACGAAAGACGGTAGTTCTACCACAGTAGACGCATAGACTCCAAAGACGATAAAGAGGGCCGTTAGAACTAAGGTCGAACACGGAGTAGATCGGGCCGAAAAACGTACTACATAAGTCGTATATTCAATTTATTCGTACCACTGTTATATGTCGGAACTACATGAGGAAAGGGACAACCTTGGTCAGACAAAAAGGTACAGGTTAAGATTGACAACGAAGGACTGGACGTATGTCTAAAGAGTCCTCCGTCCATTCTACCAGACCATAAAAGTAGACACAACCACAATCGTAACAACTGTATAATGTATTCAGAACAAAACTTTAGTACATGAAGTTCCTTCTCCTCGATTCATTCGTCTAAAAAGTTGATTTAAACGAATAAATTAGGTTTTTTTTTTTTTTTCTTAAATGATGTCAAAAAACACTAGGTGTGTCAGTTTCGGAAACCACATTAGTTATTTTGTCTTCATCCACAAAAAGACCTTGAGAGAAGGACAAAGCTACTACGTTGTCGACAACCGTTAAACTAGAGACCAAGACGATGGAAAAGATTTAGGTCGAACTTGTAAACCTTTAAGTACTAAGTGTATGACAACTTCGTACCGAACCTCTTAAAACTCGTAATGAAACGATCGGACACTCTACTCTCGTGTTAACACGGCAGCAAACTTGTAAGAAAGCGTAACGGAAAGAAACCTTAACATTACTTTTGACTGGAAAAGGTCAGGACACCGGTGACGACTCAAAAGGTTTAAACGACCGTATAACTCACGTCGTAAAAGTGTCGTAGTCGAAAATCCTAAACTTTATCGAGGTGACCTTAAGGTAGTGGAGGTGATCGAAACAAGTATGACTACGAAACATTCCGGGCGAACTGAAGTGTAAGGTCCTACAGACCGAGATCCACTCACTAGTGTGGTAGCACCAATAGACCCAGTACTTTTAGAACAAACATATCAAGAAGACACATAAGAATGGTGGAGAAGAATTATAGAAGACGAAGACACTCCAGGTACGGTAAAGACAGGAAATAGTTCGGGTAGAAACGTACTTTACAAGGGAACCATAGAGACTAAAAGAACTTCTCTACAGATCAAAAAGGGTAAGACAACAAAAGGAGATAAAGAAACGTAACGAGTGACTCCTTCCGAAAGAAGAGAGAGGTATGATAAGAAACCTTTCGACGTAGTCTACCCATATTGAAAGGAAAAGAGGAAACGGAAAGTCAAGAGAAGAAAGGAGTCGATAAACATTCCGGAGGAGTCGGTTAGTAAATCGGAAAAACGTAAAGAAAAAGAACCCCTACCAGAACTAGGGACGGAGTACATGTTACAGTGCTTGGAGGTAGGTATTAAGTAGTCCGTGAGATAGATAGTCTAGATCAGGGAATTTAGATAAAGAGTGAAGGTGACATCTTAGTATTCCCTAAACTAAATCCAGTATGGACTTACCAGATCGTCAAAAGGGATGAAAGAAGTAAAATTCAGACTTAAAACGTTATACTTCAAGTTCTAGACTCGGTGTCAGTCGAGGGTCAGAACAAAAACGACTGACTTATCTCGAGGTAGAAACCGACGTTCCTTATATCGGTTAGACTAAAACCACAGCTGGTAGACGACTACAGTACACATCAGAAGAGAACACAACAACCTTCTCCCACAAACGGTACTGGTCACACAAAAGAACCGTTTGAGACAATCGGAAACGGGACGAAGTGAAACATGAGGTTCCGGTTTTAATGAGGTTTATGGAGAATTGAAGGATGAAAAAGTAAGGTCAGGGGATATTACTTTCCCTGTAGAAAAAACCACAATCAAGATCTTCCAGAACATTCAGAAGTAGCTTGGTAAGTTGAAGTGGAAGAAGTCGTAATGACGAACCCCGTATCTGAACCTAATGACACTATAACTTACCAAACGGAACCTCTATTTGTCTCTAGTAAGACAGTAAAAACTCTAACGTGGAATCATGACGTAAAACCTAAGAAAACAACTGACACTACCGATGAGGTAAATAAGATTCCCTAAGAATGGACGTCATCAACTATATTACCAGTCCAATCAAGTCAAGTCAACGAGTCAACACAGTCTGAGAAACGCTGGGGTACTTAGCGTCGTGCGGTCCGGAGGGACAGGTAGTGGTTGAGGGTCTCAAGTGAGTCTGAGTGCAGGTAGTTCAGGCACTACGGTAGGTCGGTAGAGTAGGAGACAGAAGGGGAAGAGGAGGACGGGGGTTAGGAAGGGTCGTAGTCTCAGAAAAGGTTACTCAGTTGAGAAGGGTACTCCACCGGTTTCATGACCTCAAAGTCGAAATCGTAGTAAGGAAGGTTTCTTTAGGGTTCCGACTAGAAGTCTTACCTGACCAACCTAGGGGAACGTCAGGTTCCCTGAGAGTTCTCAGAAGAGGTTGTGGTGTAAAGTTTTCGTAGATAAGAAACCACAAGTCGAAAGAAATGTCTGGTTGAGAGTGTAGGTATGTACTGGTGACCTTTTTACCAGTAGACTCAATTTAAGTGGGTAAGGTCAGGTAAAACCAAGTGACCAAGGATTTTACAGGGACCATCGAGAACGGTAGAGGACAAACCGGAGAACGTTAAACGGAACTCCGTATCTGGGTTGTAAGGTCTAGGGACACGTCATAACGAGAAATGTCGCAACCTGAAATGAAGGTAGTGGTCAGCGTAGGTATTGACCCACAACAAAAACGAAACCGAGGCAGAGAAGTAAGAAAGACCTCAATAAAGAGGTGACCAGAGGTTATCGTATAACCCGTGGATGGCTGGACCCATCAAGGAGAAAGTCACAGTATAGAAAAACGGAAAAGTATGACAAGTACCCCAAGAGTTCCGTTCTTATGGCTTCACCAAACGGTAACGGAAGAGATCACCCGGTGCACCTGAGAGGTCGTACTGGACAGGGAGAACCCACCGGGAGGCACCGAAACGAGTATCAAAGTGAGTAAATCGTATTACGGGAGCTGCGGGCGTCACAGGGACCGGGTGTAGAGGTGGAACACAGGGGTCATCACAATGCGACAGGAGAAGTCCATCGCGGCATGAGAAAGGCGAGAAGGAGTACAGTACACAGGTCTAGGACGAGAATGCACGTCCGGACCGTGAACCCGGAAGAGAGTCCGGGAGTTTATGTAAGTCTGTCCGGGGAGATAAACGAATGGAAAGTCTCGTGCGAGACGGACACAGAGGACGGTGCAAGAATGGCAGGAGACACGGAACAGACACGTTTCTTCTCTTCTCCCAACCTCACCTCAGTCAGGATCTAAGAACAGAGGGGAAGTGGTACTTTTTTGACAATGGAACTGGTTAAAAGAATGAAGAAGACACGAAGTCAAATGAATATTTTGTTGTCACTCCTACGGTTATAACGTCCCGACACCTCTTTTACTTTATTCTATTACCCGCATTTCATTCGTAAATAAAAAAGTACGACATTTCGATCGGAGGTTATGAGTAAGGGGAGTCTGGCTCACATTGAACAGGTTCATCCACTACTTGTCTACGAACTACTTACTTGTGCGAGGACCTGGAAGTCACAATGTAGTCAGGCCCAGGACCGTGTTTCGTCTGTCGAGAGAAGACTTTTATGAGTCTTCTCCATCTCTCAAAGTACCTCCCACAAGGTCCCCAGGACTCCGTAACATCTGAGCGTAGGTCCTACGGAACCAGAGGGACGTTTTCGTTCTCCTTAAGGGTGGGTCGAAACCACCCCCTGACTACCACTGTGTGTGTGTGTGTGTGTGTGTGTGTGAGAGAGAGAGAGAGACAGAGAGAGACAGAGAGAGAGAGAACTAATAAGTGTATTAACTTAAGAAACACCACTCGGTCTTTCCGGGGAGTCATCCAGGTTTACCGAACTTTCGGTCATTTTCCCTAACCGTAAAAAAAAATTTCAAGTAATAAAAGAATGTAAAAATTTTAAATAAAAAATAATTTTCGAAAAAGAGAGGATTTTTAAAATAAAATATAAACGGAAATCAGTTAAACCCCGAAGGGACCACCGAGTCTACCATTTCTTAGGCGGACGTCACGCTCTCTGGACCTAAGCTAGGGACCCAACCCTTCTAGGGGACCTCTTCCCGTACCGTTGGGTGAGGTCACAAGAACGGACGTCTTAGGGGTACCTGACTCCTTTGACCACCCGACACCAGGCACCTTAGAGTTTCTTAGTCTGTGTTGACCCACTGATTCGTGTCTCAGTTAAAAATTATAACACAATCAAAGTCCATACGTCGTTTCACCCAGTCAATATGTACATAGATAAGAGAAAGTCTAAAAGGAGGGTAAAGCCAATAACGTCTTATAACACGATCTCAAGGGACACACTATGTCAACCAGGAACGACCAATATACAAAATTCATGTTATCACACATGGACGGTCAGAGGTCGAGGGTTACGTAGGGAAAGAGGGAGAACAGGGGAACCCATTGGTATATTTTGACCGATCAACAAAAAAAAAAAAAATTCTAAAAACAAAACTACCCCTGATAAAAATTACAGAAATAATTTAAAACAATGTTGTGTCAAAGACAAAATACAAAACCTAGAAACTTGTACTCTGTACACCCTAGAATCTAGGAACTGGTCCTTAACTTGAGTGTGGGTGACGTAACCTTCCGTTTCCGAATTAGTGACCTGGACGTCCCTTCAGGACATCCAACCCAAAACTAATACCAAGTTCCCGTCCCGACCGTACTCTTAAGGGTCCGTACCCGTCTCGGAACGTAACAAACTGAGAAGTCGGTCACGGTTTTCCTCCCTCGTATGTCCGCAAGAATGGTCGAACAGGTCTATATCTCGTGTCTCCCGTCTGCCTCTCCACTCCGAATTTTTGACGTTGATTTGTAGTTTTTATCCTCGGTCGGAGGAGTAAAGTTTTCCCTTCGAGAACGGTGAGGTTTCCTCGGTCTTACTTCCTTGTGACTACGATCCTTCTCCCGGACGAATGTCCCTCATCGGTCTCTCATTGGGGGCAGTGAGAACCCTCGTGTCAAGTTGTCCCTCCCTCTGTCCCACCATTTATGGGACGGTGGAGAATGGACGACGGGCGACTGGACTCGTCTTGGGTGGACCTTCGACTTCCGTTCTCTTGGACCCTCTATGGTAGACCTCTGCTCAGTTGGAGGACCCCGTTTCCCGTAGTGTCTTCTACCAAACCCGTGCCCCGTCTCACGTGCCTCCTGTGGGTCGTCTATCCCTAGTGCATCTTCGATTACTCTAGGACGTAAAAAGGATCGTAGTAAATGAGACGTATGCAGTTCCCAGTCCACGGTACGAACTATATGTCCTAGAAGAAAGTAGGAGTTTTGTTGGAATTCATCCATGACGAAAAATGTCTACTCCTACACGCCGAGTCTCCCAAGTCTCAGGATTTCTACCCACCTCGATTTTAAATGTGAGTCACGACTGACATAAGGACCTGACTCGACAGGGAAGAGATGAACTCCCGACCCCTTCAGGGTGACACTCCTCGGTGTCTGTCAAGGACGGTCGAAAGGCACCTCGAGGTGGAACGAACTCGAAATCGATGAGAAGTAATGCGTTGAAACAAATAGGAATGTCGCTAAGGAACTCCTTTACTATCACCGAAGTGAAGAGTCGACCCCTTTGGTCCAGAGTCTCGTTTACGTTAGTGACGGACTCTAGTGTGTCTAAACTTACCCCGTCTCGAGGTTCAGCCGTGACGCACCGGAGTCGAAACCCTCAAGGACGAGACGGACCGAACCGACCGAGGAAGGAAAACTCTTATTCTTCGTTTCTAGGTCTTAAGTCAGGGGAGTCGAACGACCCTCAGAAACTCTACGTAGGTCTCCCTTCGACAAAGAAAACAGAAAAATGTTTACGGGTGGAAATTTACAGAAAGACACACACACACACGCGCACACGCACACGCACAGGAGGAAAGGGGATCGGACTGAACCCTGGTATAAAGGGACCCAGTCACCACCTCGGTCTAGGGACTACCTCCAGTGTCCTCACCGTCGGGAGTAAATAGAGGTACGGGAACCCTACCTCTTAAATAAACACCACAGTCCGGACCCGTTCTAAATCTTATTAAGTCCCTAAATTCAGGACTCCTATACTCTTTATTTATTACAGTGGGTAAGCTGTATTTCCCGGTATTACACCTTCTTTCTCTTCCTTTTTTTGTTTTGTTTTGATACTAAGGTACTCTTCATTTTTCACTTAGGACTCTTGACGATTCAGTAGGACCTCGTATCTGAAAAGTCACATCTTTCCATATGTGTCACCGGACCCTATCGGAGAAAAAAATGTCCACCCCTCTCGTTCCGACCTCTCCCTTCCCGGGACAAATACCAGTGTGTTTCCCGACGGTTACCCCGGTCCGGAACTTTAGTCCAACCTACGAACCAGAGTGACAGGTGACGTGGTATGGACCGGGTGCATCTACCTACGTCTTAGTGTCTCACCTTTCCTTCAGGTACACTAAGGTCAACAGACTTGTCGAGTCTGATATGAGACAGGTGATCTGACCGTCGCGACACTCCCGTCCTTAGGACAGAGTAAATGGAGACACAGAGGTCGTCGGAACGAGAAGGGAAAGAGACCATATCAAAGACGAGAAATTGACCGTTGGAAGCTCAGTAGGAAGTCAAGATTGAATCTGTCATAGAGTTTACCCCTTTCGTGAGTCTGTTGGTCGATCCAATCCACAGGGGACGACATATAAGGGTATAAGGGACCTGAGGACTAAAGAGACAATACGAAGTCAAGAGAATGGATGAATTAAGAGAATGGATGATCTGACCTTCAAGACATTCTCGGTCCTAATGAAAAAAAAGGGGAGAAAAGGTCATGCGTACGAATCGTGTCCCGGTCTGTATGAGACATTTACAAACTGTCTATGTACTTTCTACTTTACTTGTACCAGGATTGGAGTCTCACATTAGGTTCCTAGAGACTCACGACCTGTCGAGGGGTGTGCGGGACTCTCAGTTACTCAGTACTTCTGTCAGTAGTTAAAAAAATGACGAAGTACAAATCGTTAACCAGTCTCGGTTACCCAAACGTAGGTGAAAAAGATCAAGGGACGGGTCTTTTCGACGACAGGTGGGAATAAACTGAAAGATTGAGACCGAAGACATAAAACAAGAAATAGTTCAACGGGAACCAAATACATCGGTAGCATAGGGAGGGAGGACTGAAGTCCATTTGACTACGACCGGACCGCACGACGCTAAGTACCCCAGCGTTTGTCAGCCTGCGCTGACTCGCTGACTTGACGAGGAGTCTCGTCGCTTCAGTGAATATATACGAGTATAGTTCTGTCTCGCCGGTCCAGTCTTACCTTAGGCATTAGGGACTCCAGTGAGGAGAAGACGGACTATCCGATCCTAGATTCAAGGATCGGCTTCAGAAGAAAGGAGTTGAACACAATAATAGTAGTCTCTCGGGTCGAGTGTAGACACGACGTCTGTCTGTCTGTCTTTCTTTCTTTCTTTCTTTCTTTCTTTCTCTCAGCGAGTCAGGACAGGCTGAGAAACGCTGGGGCACCTGACATCGGATGGTCTGAAGAGGCAGGTACCCTAAGAGGTCCGTTCTTATGGCCTCACCCAATGGTAAAGGAAGAGGTCCCCTAGAAGGGGTGGCTCCCTAGCTCGGACCCAGAGGACGTAACGTCCGTCTGCGAAATTGGAGACTCGGTGGTCCCTTCAAGAACAATTTATTGGTACGTCATTAAAGTGTTTATGACTGAGATATGATTGTGACACGACCGATAATTGATTTCCTGGCGGTGAGAAGTCTTTCCCTGGGTTTCGAAAATTCTTGGTACACTAAGTTGTTTCAAATCCGTATATCCGATTAAGAAACATGCCGTAAAACTACCGTAAGATTAGACCTTGGAGCTTCCCACGGACACACACATTACCATAGAAAATTAAGTATCAACTTATTGAGTTGGGAATAGAGTCGTATATTATCCATTTGGAGTTTCATAAACGAAAAGAACTTAGTGTTTTTTTCCTTATAGATAAAGCAATGAAAGGAATCGTGTGACCAACAAAGAAAACCTCAGTGTCATTATTAATAAGGACCGTATATATAACGTATAGTAACGGACGTTCGCATAAAACGAAAGAAAGAGTTTTGTCGAGTAGTTCCAAATTCATGGAAGGAGGCTAAAATGTCTACCACTTAGACTCCGAGGTCCCCGTCCTTCCCCGACCTGAATTCCCATTCTCGACCCTGTCATTGGCGTCCCAGGTCTTATACTCTAACTAATGTAATATAATGTAACTAAAGTCACTATGTAATCGGACACAAATAGGGACTAAGACACGGAACACAACGTACCTTTTTTTCTCGATACCGTCTGTAGTCTCTTGTCGGAACCCACATGGGTATCTCATTGACACAAACCCCACTTCGGTTCGGTAGGAATTGAGGAGGGTTAAGTGTCTACCCCGTCACCCCTCACTCAACCCTATCCGTACAAGAATCTCGTGTCACCCTGAATACTTCCCTTTAAAACTTCCCACTTATCTCAAAGTTGTAGTCCCCATCTCTCTCCACACTACCCTACTCCCTTTGCCCCCTTTCCCTAGATAAACTCCTCAAATTCCCTCCGACAACCTACGTTGACCTCCTCTAATGCGAAGAGGTCGTCGGTGTCCTTGAAAGAGGTAAGCGGACGAGAACCCTGATGATCTCTCGTCTACGACTTTTCAGTGAAAGTCCGTGACGGACAGTATTTAATGCACTATTAAAGGTGTGAGGTATAGTCACGGCGTCCTCCGGCCACCAGACGTTCAAACACTAATCTTCACCACGGGTCCCACTGCATTTCTGTTAACGGGGGTAAAATTACAACCGGGGAAAGAGTAAGTTTACGACCCTTTCCTTTACCTTAAAGAGTAAGTCGAACAGTACGGGTCTCCCTCTCAAAGAGTGAGGTCCTACCTCCATAAACATTACACTCTTGAGTTCGTCCCCCATATCGGAATGGGGTGACGACATGACAGGGGTCCCGAACCTGGACCGTAACGGAGACTGAACGAGACACACACACACATAATGGATTAGACGGACTGGGAATGACGGGGAGACGTTTAAGAATCTTCACTATGACGAACACGTCTTTGATTGTCCGTATAGAACTGAAAATCCACTCGACAATTACCTATCTTCAGAAGAATTTGTGGATTGTACTATCTAGAAGTATATTGTGACTGAAATGAGATTCACCTAGATACTATCCTAGTAGGCATTATAGGATTTGTAAGTCGCAATTTTCCAGAACGTTCAAATGTATACGGTTATTGAGAGGAAAAAGTCTAGATCCTTCGCTCTCGGGTCTTCCCCTTCACTGAACAGGTCTAGTGTGTAATATACTACCTAAACAATCATGGCAGAGACAGAAGAATGACGGTAGGTCCACAAGACAAGTAAGTTCTCCAATGGGTGAGTCTGAAGATCTTCCTGGAGTAATCTTCCTTTAGGAACGTCGTTACGGCCCCTTTGTTGTAAACAACTAAAAGTCTGAATTTGTTTTAATTTCGCACATCGATCTTATCAGTCCTAAACCCAATCCGTAATTTCTGGACGAATTAGTATCTAATCCATAGCTAAAGTTAGAGGTCCCAGGGTAATCCAAGATGTCTGGGTATTATCCACACTAAAAACTTTACCTCTTTTATTATTTCGCTTTCCATTGAAATTAAGTAGGAAGAGACTAACCGTATCGGTTTCCCCCGCACGGACGTACGTGGGTCCTCGTATTAAGGTTAAGAGAACCATTACGAGTCTTGGAGTCGAGATGGACACTATTAAGGTACGTTCTCAGATAGTCCTAGATCGACTTTTACGAAGGGTTTAGGGTGATTGGGAACAATCGAGTCAACCAACAACAAATCAGTGATTTCTCACAGGTGGAGAAGTGCTGAGGAACCCGCCGTCCAATCGAGGTGTAAGTTGCCGGTTCCGACACATTATTGTGTCAGTTGTATGTCCCGTCGAAATACTGAAAACTCTCTGATCCGTGAAACCGGAAACACCCGATCAGGAGATATTGTAATTTTTATATATAATAGTAAATAAAAGGTTTAAAATGTGAATACAAGCATATTTCTACTATAATTATGATACCTAACTTTACAGAGGAAACTTGATTTGTAATAAAAACGAAGATCAAATTTCAATTGTGTAAAAAATCACCAAGGATTTTCAAGACACCCGAGACCTGGGCAACGGGCTACTCTTAGCTCGGGGTGGTCCTGTGCGAACTATAAGTCAAGTATAAGTTAAGGTAAGTAGAAAGGGTTCTACCATATTTCTCTCTCAGAAATGGAAGAGAGTAGAAAAGAGATTTACGGGGGGTTGAAAGGATTGGTGAGAACTGTATGAAGTTGAAACAAAAATAAAAAAAATTCGTTGGAGTCAGTGTACCTCCAGGTGACTTTACCTTTTAGTCAAACTTGTCTGTACTACAGTGACGAAGCAACGTGACATCTCGGTCAGGGTGGCATAAAGAACTCTTTTCCATTTCCTCGACTGAAAGACGTAGTGGCAACGAGGAGCAAGAGTCTTACCCTAGATTTCTGGGACCAGACAATTGACGATCGGCACGGCGAAAATCATCCAGCGAAGTGGAGAGTCTTGCAGTGAGTCAAAGTTGGATAGTTTATACTCTACTACCAAAGTAGGTATATCCGGGTATACCTCACGGACGACCATGTATCATCCATAGACCCTTCTTTGTCTAAACACTAGTAGAAGGACCCTTTTAGAGTGGGGAGACTCATAAAACTCTAAAACTGAAGTGTAACCTCTGAGAACGTCCCTTACTAATGTCCCAAGAACCTCTCTCTGATCCCGTCTGAACCTTAAGAACGGAGTCACAATGGGGCTATTGAAACTCGTACTGTAAAAGGGAGAGGATTGGATCCACACACGTAGAAATTTTACCTCTAAGATTGTGACTAAAGTCATCCTAAACCCCCTACTAGATTACTCTGATCTTTAATATTGTCAACCATTGGATAGCGTATGAGACGCCAACGGTCCCAAAAAAAGGTAATGAGGCGACAGGGGATTCGGGGTCCTGTTTGACGAGGGGACAGGACTAAACCCCCTCTTAAAAAAAACTCGTCACGAGACTTACCCATTTAGACAGTAGGTAGTCAAATCGACATCGGACTTCGACTCGGCGGAGACACAGGGGGTCGGACAGGGGGTTGTCGTCCGATCGGAGATGGAGGTTTAAAGGTTAAGGTCGACGATTCTCCATCGGTCTCCCACAAACTAACGGGTGTCTGAGACCGTAAAGTCGTGTTAGGTTAGTTGTGAGAAAGTCGTCTTCTTAGGGGGAATCTAACATTAGTCCCAGGTAAGACAGAGAGGGGTAGGTCGAGACCGGGGGTCCTTAGTTCTCCCGAGCAAACGAAGGGAGAGGACCGTCGAAGAGTCGGAGACAGGACTGGGACACGTCATCGGACCGGGGACCAACCGAGGAGCGGGTGACACAATAGACACCGTCCAGCCTAAGAGAGGCACTTGAAGGAGCGGGTAAAGATCTTCAATCAAGGATAGTGGGTTGTGGCTGTAATGACTTTCTCATTCCACTCTCTCGTCCGAACTTTTTACAAACCATTTACTTTTCTCGACAACAGTAGTATGAGTCTTGTAAAAAAACACATGTGTGAACATCATCGGAGAAGTCAGACTTTCTATTTACCACGACTTATCGAAGATAACGTTTCCTTACCTTTTAAGTAAATACGTTCCTAAGGACTTGAAGAGTAAGTAAGTGCGGTGTTTATGACTTAAACGACTGGTGAGTAAGACACAGTCCTTGAGTAAAACTGACACTCTCTATTTTCTTTATCAATGAAATGTTTATTATTAATCGTACGTGGACCTGGGATCTCCCCAGGGACCCCCTATCTCTTTAATCGAACAAATAAGTGTATGCATGACCCTTGAAGACTACACGTCCTTGGTATCTATTTTGACACTCTCCTTTTTTTTCGTTGTCCTATCTTCGAATTTCGGACTCCTTCCTCTATTCTTAATTTGTTTATGAAAATATTCATTCATAAATCTGTGTAAAAATCATTTACTGAACTATCTCTTCCGTGACTTATAAAACTCTTACATATTAACCCTATGGTGAGATCACCGTCTTTCACTTCTCCTTGATTTCTCGGAGAACTACTCCCACTTTCTCCTCTCACTTTTTGGACCGAATTTTAAGTTGTAAGTTCTTTGATATTAGTACCGTAGGTCAGGGTGGTGAAGTACCGTCAATCTTCCCCTTTTTCACCTTTGTCACTGTCTAAAATAAAAGAACCCGAGGTTTTAGTAACGTCTACCACTGATGTCGGTACTTTAATTTTCTGCGAACGAGGAACCTTCTTTTTGATACTGTTTTGATCCGTCACGTAATTTTTCGTTTCTGTAGTGAGACGGTTGTTTCCAGGTATATCAGTTTTGACCGAAAAGGCCATCAGTGCATACCTACACTCTCAACCTGTCATTTCTTCTTACTCGCGGCTTCTTGACTACGAAAACGTAACACGACCTCTTCTGAGAGCTCTCAGGGAACCTGTCGTCTAGTTTTGTCAGGTAGGATTTCCTTTAGTTGGGACTTATAAGTAACCTTCCTGACTATGACTTCGAGGTTATGAAACTGGTGGACTACGCTTCCCGGCTGAGTAACCTTTTCTGGGACTACGACCCTTTCCAACTTCTATCCTCCTCTTCGCCCGTTGTCTCCTACTCTACCAACCCATTGCAGTGACTGAGTTACCTGTACTCGAACTCGTTTGAGGCCCTCTACCACTTCCTGTCCCTTCGGACCGTACGACGTCAGGTACCCGAGAGTTTCTGAGTCTTCGGATTCACTGACTTGTTGTTGTATCGACCCTACCGACCCTTCAGTCCCTTCCGAAGGAGTTCTCCACCTCAGACTCGAATGAAACTACCCCGACTCAATCAACCCCTCACCCAAGATCGTCTCCCTTCGGTCGGCCGTCGACCTCCTCAACACGGAGACAAGATCCTACTACTCTTCCGGTCACGAACCGACCTCCCTCCCTCACCACCCTGGAGTTCCCAAACGGACCCCGGTCTAGACCACCCCTCCTTATTTTGAAATGGGACCTCGTTGGGTCTCTCGGAATCTTCTCTTCTAGTCATTGTTTTGTTCCTACTTTCGACACTATAAATAAGTCACGTACTGATCGTTTCCTCCCTCAGCAATTGAGTCAAAAGTACCGAGTTGTTTTACAAGTTTCTCCCCCTAGGGTCGAAAATTTTCTATACTCGGTTCGTCGACATCATCTCCACTCCTCGTAAGTCGAGTCTCCTTTATCGTATACGTCTGTCTCAGAGACTACTCTTCAACGACCACTCAAATCCCTCGACCGCATTCTGTACTTAGAGACCTCATTTCTTTTTCCTTGACCTCCTCTCTTTCCTCGTTCCTCTAACCAAAAATACCATAAAATGAAAAATCACAAAAAAAGGGGGGAATTAACTGAAATGAAAAATCTTGGTAAAATCCAAATATCTTTTTAACTCGTCGTTCATGTCTCAAGGTACATATGGGGTAGGGGTGAAGGTGGAGGTCCTAGAGGGTGAGGGTTATAGGGGGTGCACTCGTCATGCAAAAGTTGACTACCTGGGCGTAACTGTGTGGCAATAGTGGGTCACAGGTGTCAACCGTAACTTCTCGTGAGGACCAGAGTATACAAAACACCCAAAACTGTTTTGTACATAGTTGGAAAAATGAGTCTCATCTAAATGACGGACTTTTTAGGAGACACGAGATGGGCAAGGAGGAGGGAGGAAGGGACTTAGGACCCGTAGGTGACTAGAAAAGGGACAGAGGTATCAAACCGGAAAAGGGCTTGCAGTACCTCAACCTTAGGATGTCGTACGTCATATAAGGCTGACCGAAGAAGGTGAATCGTATACGTAAGGATATATCAGCTCACAAATATTTCGTCCACTGTGTCAGTCTATACGTCAATAATTCTGACTAAAAGGACTCCCTACCTAACCTCCATCTCTACTTGGTTTTAGTTTCTCTGTCTAACCTCCGACACGACTATTAGAAACTTCGAAACTCACCTAGGTGGAAAAAAAAAAAAAATTATGACTCCAGAATTAAACTTTCTTAAAACAGAAAAGTCAGTAGTCCCGTAGTGGTAAAACAATGCGACAAAGGAATCAGTAGGTACGAAGTGAACTAGACATCACGAGTTGTTCACCGATAATATATTTAAATTTACGAATTTTACCTAATTTATTAAAAAATTTATTAAACCATTTTACGTAATTCATTAAATTTATTAATTTTAAATAAATAAATTGATATACACCAGTCACCATTGGTATAACCTTTCACGTCTATATCGTAAAAGGTAAAAGTTTTTTTCAAGATAACCTGTCGTTACCTAATTTAGACACTCTTGGAGCATATACCAAAAACCTTTCTAATGTCTGAGATCTCAGTCTAAAAAATAAACAAAAACCGGCACGTCGTACGTCCTAGAATTAAGGGACTGTTCCCTAGTTCGGGTCCGGGAACCGCTACTTTCAGGATTGCTAACCTGGAGGTCCCTTAAGGGGTTTCTATGTAAAACGCAACAGTTTTGTAAATCATTAGTACGCTAAAAAATCTTAACACCAATACATAGACGTGTACATATTGTATATTAAACAATAAAATTGGTAAAAAAGTCCCATGTCAATTAAGTCACCGTAATCAACCAAAGTGTAACAACTGTTGGTGGTGATGATAGAGAAAGGTTTTAGGATTGGGGTCTGTCTTTGAGACGTTGGTAATTCGTCATTGAGGAGTTACGTGTGTATGTGCCGTCACGTGTGTGTCTGAGTGTCGGGTCGAGGACTATGACAATTAGGGGAAAGTAAAAGTAGGGGTTGGTAATTCGTCATTGAGGAGTTACGTGCGTATGTGCCGTCGTGTGTGTGTCTGAGTGTCGGGTCGAGGACTATGACAATTAGGGGAAAGACAGAGATAGGTAAACGGATAAGATCCATAAATGGCATTCATCTTGGTAAGTCATAGACCGGAAACCACAGACTAAAGAAAGTATGCAATTATCGTATTACAGAAATTTGAAGTAGGTTCAACATCGTATATACTCCTGAATTATTGAAATACCGACTTACCGTAAAGTAAAATACCTATATGGTACAAACCAAATGGGTGAACAGACGACCACCTGTGAACCCCGAAAAGGTGGAAAATCACTACGACAAAGTTTATTAGATGTATTAAAGACTCGAAGCAAGGATAGTATACCCATATAACTCGAAATTTATATGACTCCTAATCTTCTGAGTGGTTTCTATTTCGGGAACCCTACTTCAAAGGTCAAGCGGTCAACAATTAAAAGAACGGGGAAAAACAGGTAGAAACAATTGGTGGGAGAACCACGGGTCTGAGGACACACAATCTGTGAGCCGTTGACAACGGTCGACAACTAAGAGAGACCCTTGCAATTGAGACGAGAGACTAAGAACCCGACACCTTACCCTATAAAATAAACTGGAGACACACAAATTACACATCCTCCAAGGTCCAACCACCTCTATTACGGAGAGGTCACAGTGTTCAGGACCCTACGTCTACTGTCGGCCACAAGGAGTAATTTGATGATTAAGGAGAGTCCCCTTCACACCGCTCTTAGTCGTGAACTGTAAATTCCCATCTACTTTAGTATTTCCCTACTACTGAACCGGAACCCATCGCAAAGGACCCGGTCTAATCTTTAAGGGTACTGTCTTATTAGCAATAGACCCAGTGTCAGACGCAAGAGAAGTAGGTCCCGACCTCCGTATCTAAACCTCGACGTTCACTGACGGAAAGAGACTTCCTGTATGAAACTCTTCAAGTCCGAAAGGAGAATTTCCTTGAGTTTACTATCTTGTAAGAGTGTAAGTCAAGTTGATTTTTTCCATAATCCACCCCAGAACGAATCCTACGTGCGTACGTACGAGTCAACATACGCTGAGAAGTACTGCGGCACCTGTCATCGGGTGGTCCGAAGAGACAGGTACCTTAAGAGGTCCGTGTTTATGACCACACTCGTCAATAAGGGAAGAGGTCCCCTAGAAGGGCGGGTCCATAACTTGGACACAGAGAACGTAACCGGCCACCCAAGAAATGGTAACGTGGTGGAAAGAATCCCATCAAAATGGACATAGGACCTCCGAATCTCTTCCCTCCTGCAAATCAATAGAGTGCACTGTTTTTCAGACATCTAACCACTGAAACGTCGAGTTCTGACAGAATGGGTCGCAACCTTAGAGAGACCGACAAAACCAGAAGAGGAACCTCAAAGGTCCGTCGACACCGTGGGGTTCTAAATACTTTGTTATATATTAAATTTTGTTCTTACTTCCGTCCCGTCCGTCTTTTGTCGAGAGGACCACTCGCTAAAGGAGATAATTTTCTTTTCAGAAAAAGTCTTCACGGAAGTTTCCAAAGTGGAACACTAAGTAATCGGTTTTCACTCAGCGTGCCGGTGGAGATAGACGTCACCTTAGACCCTTTCACTCGAAAGGGCAAGAGATGACTCTCTACACCAATCCCTAACTCACAACTCATCGGTGGGTTGTGAAATGACTTGTAGACACACCCATCACCCTTATGTCTATGGCTAATTCCACACCGGCACAGACGAGGGCCGGTTGGTTTTTGTATTATCTTGCCTTATTTAGGACTTCGTCCATGTATGCTTTCGACCTTACATCTTTTAACTTTGTCAAAAATGAGACACCAGTCCCTCTGGAAGTACCTCCACCACTGTACACGTATTTCATAATCCTAAACCCGAGTTCAGTTCCGTCGAACACGATTCTCTTGTCTAATGTGTTCCCGTGTCCTTAACCTTTAAGTCGAAAAAAATAAAAACATCCTACACCTCAACCCGATAGGTATCACTTTGTTGTTCCTTCTTTCACTCTATGTTTCCATCAAATGACGTCTATACTATCTACAACTTACGGTCCGAATCCACAAACCCGAAAGGAGACTTCTGTGACCCAGTCAAAATTCCAAAAACTCAACCCAAACGGTACGAGACCAGGGGGTTTCGGGCGACGAAGAAGTAATAGATCACTAGTTAAACGGTAGTACTCAAATAGCATTACAAACACTGAGTCAACACAGGTCAACGGGCTTAGGAAGGGGTCTAAGAGACTCAACGTCTCATTTATGGTCCACACGTTCGTCTTGTTTGTTCGAAGGTACAAATACTAGAAGTACGAAAGGTCCGGAGGTTCACACTCTTCGTGAAGTGAAAGAGGCAGACGGTGAGTCGAATCCTCAGTGTAGTCTCGACCCGGGTGCGTCCTACCGAAGTGACACTAAAATGAGTGACAAAAGGGGTAAAACGACGAAAGTCTAATTTGTTCTGAACGACCAACAGAAACGGCTGAGAGGACGGAAGAACTGTAACACAAGTACCTACTGTCCAAAAGAGACGAGATTAGGAAGTAGCGGAGTGATCGTAGGAGGCAGATTTGATCTTCGAAGAAACACGACAACAGACTAGGAGACGCAGTAAGGGTGTCGCGATGTTCGGGAGGACGGTTTCGTCCGTGTGTTTCACGAGACTTGTCTAGTAGTGAGACATGTGTGTAAAAGGAGACTGTTGTCACAGAAGGATCCTAAAAATAAGGAAAGGAAGTTTGACGAAATGTCCTCATTAGTTAGACGGGTTTGGGAAGTATTCGTGGTATCGAAAAATAAAAGAAGTTAAAAATTAAAACCTGGCCAGAATCTATATATCTTTTAACCGTTTCTATCATGTCTCTGTAAGGTATATGGGAAATGGGTCGAAGGGGATTCCAACTGTAGAATGTATTCATGCACATTCTACAGTTGGAAGCCATATAAACAGTTTTGATTCTTTAGTGGGAAACATGTAACGGCTATTGACTTGAATGTCCGTCATAAACCTAAAGCACACTAAAGGTGGCCACAGGAAAAAAGAAAGGGCCCTGGGTTCGGTACCCCAGAGGTACAACGAAAATTACTGACACAGAGGAACCAAAGGCAACTATACACTGTCAAAGAAGGAAAAAGGAGGGAGGGAGGGAGGGAGGGAGGGAGGGAGGGAGGCAAGAAGGTAAGAAAGAAAAAAAAAAATTAAAAATAAAAATGAAATAAAATGAAATGTTATGACATAACCAAAACGGTATGTAACTGTACTTAGGTGGTGCCCACATGTACTCAAGGGTTTGTACTTGGGGGGAGGGTGGGGTATAGTAGAGAGACCTAGTAGGGCCACGTGGTCGGGGTTCGTAGGACATAGGACGTAGTTTGTATCTAACCGCTAAGCAAAGAATGTACTATCATATGTACAAAGTTACGGCAAGAAGGTAAGAAAGAATTGTCAACAAATTTTTTTGACCAGTCCACAAAAGATCTTAAAGGGAGTAAACCCCAAACACACACAGAAAAGGACTAGCCGTGTCTCCACTTCCCGAACGGTAGGAGAACGTAGTCTCTCACGGACCAGAGTCGGACTACCACAGGACTGGTAGACCAATGTCACAGGAGATGAGAGAATTAATCTTCGGCCAGTGTCACGTCGGACTTGACGCCCTACCCCTTAGCTCAAGGTGTGGGACCTCCCCCGTATTGGTAGAGGAAAGGGCTAGGAAGGACCGGGGAATGCTCACGCCCTTGACAAAGGAAAGTAGTGAAGGAGGCCGGGTGACCGTAAGTGAACAGGCAGTAGGGAGTGCAATTTGTCACCCGGGGTCTTCGGTCTCCGGTACAGAATAAACAGACGTAGGAGTCTTAACTCAGGCACTATCTACCCGTCGTTATTTACATTGAGGTAGAATGGAAAAGGGTTTACCCCAAGAAAATGGGACGCCACTGGAACCTCTGGAGAGGTACCCTCCCCGACCATTACCCTCCTGACTCACAGACGACCACGAGAGTCGGGGGCAGGCGACGTAGACACAAGGTCGTACGGTAAATCTAATCTCCTGTCTTCCATTTTAGGAAAAACTGGGTCCACGGACTACTAGTTACCGGAAGGGCCGTACGAAGCGGCGCGGGCGGATCGAGAGAGATACCGTGGTCAACGGAGAGCTATTTAGGTATTTCTCTGTTGAGTTAACAAAACTGAAAGCAGGTGGAAAAGGTCACTAAGAAGGAAAGGTTCAATTACCTCGCCCTTCCGTGTGCTAATCTTCGATGTGTGTGAAAGAAAAAGCCGTCTCTGTTCACGGAGATAACGACTGCCCTAGTATTTTGTACTTAATTCTCTAGTCAATAATTACTTTATAAGGTTGAATTATAGGATCGTCACTTCGGGAACCGAAATGTGTTTCACAGACCGTGAACATTTTATTTTTGAAGCTCCAGAAACGAACGAAGAGAGGAAGAAGGGTGTCTTTTCATTTCAACCTTACTAGCTTTGGTTCTTAAAAGTTCGAGACCAGGTCTTATTCACACCTGTTCACCCATAGATGTGGGTTTGTGTACGTATATGTCTGTATAATCTACTCTCTATGTCTGTATTATACTCTCTAAGTATAATGTTTGGTCGCAGAGTTCCTTTATGTAAACTTATCGAAATGCCCTTTATCTGGGTAAAGAGAAGCGAACAGAGTTACAAAGGGTTCAAATGAACCTGTGTCTTCTGATAAAGGATAATTACAGAATGTCCACATCCCAAGGCGTCTTACGTAAACCTCTCTGTTCGTACATTGTCCGTAACAGGTCGGGAAGGACCTAGTGAACCTACGCTTTCTCACCTCTTGACTTCACTCTTATACAGCTCAAATTTCCCTCTGTGTCGATTAGTGGCCATAAAAAACAGGCGTCAGTACTACTTAAAATCTAACTTTTCCGACCTGGTGACGGAACTGAGGGACGAAGTAAAACGGAAACCGGTTTAACGAATTAGGAGTAGGACCCTCGTCCCAACTGGACTTACGGGTCCGACTCGTCCGGAGGGGTCAATGGACGGATGAATTTATATTTATCTAACACGAGGAAACGACTAAGCTTCTAACCACGTCACAACCAACCTTTGTAATTCTTATTACTCTTACATTCAATTCACATTAGAGGACTAGACCATTATCTGAGAGACTAATTGTAAAAAAAAACAAAACAAAACAAAGGAGATCCAAGGTCGATTCGTCGTGTGTGTCCCGAAACCCTAGATTTACTGGTACCGTAAATCAAAAGTCTTTCGACCTGCACATTGGGGATCCGGGGACCCGGAGGAGACGGGAACAGTACACCACGATTCACGAAACGGACTCTTCGCACTCCAGTCTACCTGGAAAAACAAAGGAAAATCGCTAAGTGTGGAAGAGACGGGAACTCTTTAACGGAGACAGAAACGTACCGATATCGGTAATAGAAGAGTGAAAAAAAAAATTAAAGGTTTTTCCGTATACATATATATTTCCTATTTCGCAACTCACCCCGAAGGGACCACCGAGTCTATCATTTCTTAGACGGACATTACGGCCTCTGGACCCAAGTCAGAGACTCAGTCCTTCTAGAGATCCTCTTCCCTTATCGTCGGGTGAGGTCATAAGAACAGACCTCTTAAGGTACCCGTCTTCTCGGACGACCCGATGTCAGGAACCCCAACGTTTCTCAACCTGTGCTGACTCACTGCTTGTGTTTCGCGACTCGTACCACCCTTTTCTCTTAGTGTGATCTGTTTCGTCTTCTGGAAGGGACTCATCGACACACTAAAACTCTTTTAATAATTGGAGAGACCTGGTACCAAAAGAGTGACTATGTTACCCTGATTACCATCCTGGCTGTCTCTCCTGACAGTGCTCTCCCATTCCCCGTGGGTCGTACGTCGATTGAGAGCCCATTGTCTTCTGGAGGGTCCCACACCCCCACTCTCGTTTACTCTGTGACTTGACCTTCGCGGAGACACTACTGACTCTCGGTAAATGTTCACTCGATCGTCCTCTTACACAAATCCATCATTAAAGATTTTCACAGTGTGAGCCTTTCAAGCGGAGAGGGACTTCGGAGAATCAGTAATATCTCTCACGAAGACTTGACCATAGGGGACTTACCAAGACCTCACTACAAGGCACACGGAAAAGAGGAACTGACGTGGAGGTAATTTATAAGGTGTTAATGGTGAGGGTTTGACGAGGTACCCACAGGTACCCGTGGGTCCAGTGGGTCGGAGTCCATCGTGTGTGGTGGCTTCGTTACCCTATGGGATGTTCCAACATCCAACCACCATGAGCATTCGAGGTTGATCAAACAATGAATTGACGTAGGGACTGAAGTCAGTCAATGGAACGTAAAGTAAAAGGGGGTTTCAATTTCCCTTACGTGGACATAACTCGTGTCTTATAAACAGTCGTAGCACGGGTCAAGAAGAGTACTGAGGGGTAAATAGGAGTAGGGTTGGAATTTATACATCCATACTCACAGGTGTAAAATGTCTACCACTTTGAATTCGAGTCTCTCTCTCCTCTCTTCTCTTCAGCGAGTCAGCACAGACTGAGAAACGCCGGGGTACCTGACATCGGGTGGTCCGAGGAGGTAGGTACCTAAAGAGGTCCGTTCTAATGACCTCACCCAACGGTAAGGAAAAGATCCCCTCGAAGGACTGGGTCCCTAGCTTGCACCCAGAGGACGTAACATCCGTCTGGGAAATGGCAGACTCGGTGGTCCCTTCAGTTCATTTAACCAGTTTCAACCGTCACTATCTCAAACTTGGGTTCAGGTACACTAAAGTTATGGAAACATCATAAATATAGGGGAACTCTTATGTCTCTAACGAATCCCGTTTAAGTAAGTATAGTCACTGTTCTCTTTCTCTACCTCCTCTTTTTAGGTTCCGTGCATACAAGAAGGAGTTGTACACTTCCGTTAAATTAACAAATAAAGACGAATTACTAAATAGTCACTCGGTTCGAAGACAAGAACCGAACCAAAGTCAAAGGCACAGACGTTTTACTCCCCTGACCCGTCGGGAAGGACGTGATGCCACTGTCTTAAGATCTCTCACTCACGTCCACTCGTACAATCAGACCGACTAACCACCCCTTTACGACACGTCGGTCCACCAGTTCAAGTTCCGAACCATCCTAGATATCTAGACCCAAGATGGACTTCTTTGATTTTTAACGGTATAACCAGTACACGTCAAAGGACCAAAAGACCCGAAATGGAACTAGACTATAACCGTTTAGGAAACTTTTTCATGGTTCTTGCGACCACCTTATCCCACGACGGAACCTGTCTTCCACCCTCACATGTACTTACATGTGGGTGGCCGGCACATCGAAACCCGTTTGCAGTATTGTCGGGGCTCAGAGGTCTCCTCTGACCTGTTCTATTTGGATCTACAGACCACGGTAGCACGGAAGAGGGGGAGAGAGAAGAGACGGGCAGTCAAACAGATTCACGTCTTCCTTCTGACTTCATGTCCGGTCTCGTCCTTGGTGTTCTTCTGGACGTATTGCCCACGACGTCGACTCAGCGAAGTCAGCTCAGGCTGAGACACGTTGGGACATCTGCCGTCGGGTGGTCCGAGCGTCGCTCGATTAATTACCCTGAGTCTCCCACATTCTGGCCCTCTCTCTCTTGACACCTTCCCTCCTACAACCATCACCTCCCTCGGGGTCTCATATGCCTACCCCGTCTTCCCTCTTTCTTCACCTCTATTCTCTCTTACCCGATTCCCTCGTACGTCCAAAAGAACTCCGGTAGAAAAGAGAACGAAAAGAGCACCGGTCGAAGAGTAGATAATGGAGGAAGGGAAATTTACAGTGGAGGAGACTCTTCGGGAGGGACTGGTGGGACAGGTTTTGGAAGGGACGGAGTTAATAAGAGATAGTGACTTGGGACAAATAAAGGACACCAGGAATTGTGGTTAACATTGGTACATGAATTTTTTTCAACAAAAATTAAAAATATTCTTACCACCACCAAGTGAGTCAACACAGGCTGAGAACGCTGGGGTCCCTGACATCTGGCGGTCCGAGGAGACAGGTACCCCAAGAGGTCCGTTCTTATGATCTCGCCCAACGGTAAAGGAAGAGATCCCCTAGAAGGACCGGGTCCCTTATAAGAGTCGAAATATTCTTATCAACCAATTGTTATAAAGTCCGCATGTCGTTTTACTAATATACTTATGTGTCTGTAAGAAAACGTCTAAGGAAAAGTAATTTAGGAAAAAGTAAAGTAAGCAGTTATGCTCTATGATTGATGTCAAGGGACGCAAACATATCGTTCAGCACAAGGCGAAACAAAACTAAAAACCTACTTTCGGTTGGGAGGACCCAAACTTTTAGGTCGAGACGGGGGAGTGTCGACACGATGGAATCCGTTCGAACAGGAGAGACTCAGTGTCAAAGGAGGAGAGAGTAGGTCCCTAGAACGCTCTCCCTCTACTAAATGATGTAGACTTTGTGAATCCTAACACGTGCCGTGGACCCCTCGCGGGCGTTTCGTCGACACCGATCCCGAGTATGGGCCACTACAGACTAATGAAGAGAGACGATGTAGCTGTAGGTACTCCCGCTCCCAAAACAGACAGAGAAGAGGTGACCCGTGGACCTTGGATCAGATGCAGACTGTGTATAATCCGTGAGTCGTATATGACCAACGTACTTATTTTACTTACATTTTAGATCATTATTAATTTTCAAGTCAGTGAGTCAGCACAAGATGAGAAACACTGGGGTACTTGGTGTCGTACGGTCCGGAAGGACAGGTAGTAGTTGAGGGCCTCAGGTGGGTTTGGGTACAGGTAACTCAGTCCCTACGGTAGGTTGGTAGAATAGGAGACAACAGGGGAAGAGGAGGACGGGAGTTAGGGAGGGTCGTAGTCCTCGAAAAGTCTCAACAGTCAAGAAGGGTAGTCCACCGGTTTCATAACCTCAAAGTCGAAGTTGTAGTCAGGAAGGTTACTTGTGAGTCATGACTAGAAGAAATCCTAACTGACCAACCTAGAGGAACCTCAGGTTCCCTGAGAGTTCTCAGAAGTGGTTGTGGTGTCAAGTTTTCGTAGTTAAGAAGTCACGAATTGATTCTCACTCACAATTCCCAACCACGATCTCTTCTGAGGACTCTCACGGAACCTGATGGTCCCCTTGTTTGGTCAGTCAGGATTTCCTTTAGTTGGGACTTATAAGTACCTGTTGTGACAACGACTTCGACTTCAAGGTTATGAAACCGGTGGACTAAGTTTCTCGACTGAGTAACCTTTTTCTGGGCCTACGACCCTTTCTAACTCCCGTCCTCTTCCCCTTCTGTCTCGCACTCTACCTACCTATCGTACTGACTGAGTTACCTGTACTTAAACTCGTCGAGACCTTCTGTCACTTCCTGTCCCTTCGGACTGTACGACGTCAGGTACCCCGACGCTTCTCAGTCTCTACTGAATCGTTGACTTGTTGTTTGTTGTCATTAATTCCCACTCGAAACGTCCGACCTTCTCAACGACCTGTGTCCGCTCAGAGGTACTCTGAGTAGGTAGAATACCTGCATACACATTGTTTCTTCATTTGTCTGTATTGGCTCACACTGAGGTGTCTCGACAGGGAACCAACCGAGGAAACGCGACGTCGTGCGTCTCGAGGTTCCGTCTTGTGTCCCCACCGCAGAAACTAAAACTACCTGGGAGGGTTGACAGTGGGGTCGAGGGAATCCCAGGACCCAGAGAAGCAAGTCGGCGTCGGACAGGCACGGGACCCCATCCCTACCCGTCCTTCTACAGGAGGTGGGAACACGTCCGACGCACGCAGTCGCACCGAGAGGTGTAAGACCTCTTTATTTGTTTTACTTAAATACAAACCTACTTTCCGCACAACCTCGGGAATCCTCCTTACCCGCTACCCTCCCGTCGCGACCATAATCCTAACGAGTGCCAGGGAGAGGGACGACGAGGGGAGGGGAGTCGAGGAGAACGGAGTGCGAAAAGTAATGAGAATCCAGATCTCAACTTTGGGCACAAGGAAAAAGAGAAAAAAGGAAACGAAGTCCGACCCTCTCTACTTCTTCACTTTTGTTTTATTTAGTGGGTCTTCCTCCCCCTTCACGTTCCTCCTTTCTCCCGAAGGCACGTCCCTCTCCGCGAGGGACACACAGCGAGGTCCCGACCCCCCACACTCTCGCCCCCCGACCACCACCACATACGCGTCTTCAATCGTGTCGGTGGGCCTCGTGGCGGCAGGAGGTCCTAGGTGTGTCGAAAGGGTCTACAGACACTACTACCGTCACTTGTGCCGGGAAAAGGAAGGACCCCAGAACTCCCACCTCCTTCGACCCCACCCGGTCCCGGAGCCCCCAAGATCCGAGCCATGTCGAGGTCGGGGAGGAGAGTCGGACACGAAAGAAAGTAGTGGAAGGCGTCTTCCACAGGATCCAGGGTGGGACGGACGTCCTAATTAAAGGTATTCGTCTCCCGAAACTTCAGAATAATCGACATGGAGCCACATCCCGAATTAACAGAGAACGATTACAACGAAACCCCCTCCGAAAAGGGAGGTTCACAAACACATCTGCCAACACAACAAAAAGACTGCACAAAAGAGTCAGCACGATTCGACCTCGAGACAGAGGAGGAGAAAGAGAGAAGGGGACAGGGTGGAGAGAATAAGGGAAAGAGCGAGAAAGACAGACAGAGAAATGATCTTGATTACTACCCCGGTGGAACCCTCGACGAAAAGGACGAAGTCCTTAAAAACCTCATTGTAGTTTCACCGTCCTAGAGACCCACTATGAAAGACTCATCAACGTCGGGAAGTGGGGAGGAGGAAGGGGAAAGACGAAAGAGGACAAAAGGAACGGAAGGAACTAGAGAAGAAGGAATTAAAAGAGAAAAATAAATAAAAAGGGAATAATTAAATAAGTATCGTGGTCCCTAAGCCGGTCCTCGTCCTCCTCATGTTTGGACGTCTATCGTAACACGACACACACGATTCAGAGAAGTCAGTATAGGTTGAGAAACGCTGGGGTACCTGATATCGGTCGGTCCGAGGAGACAGGTACCCTAAGAGGTCCGTTCTTTGTCCTCACCCAACGGTACGGGAGGAGGTCCCCTAGAAGGGTTGGGTCCCTAGATTGAGCACAGAGAATACAGAGGACGTAGCCGTCCACCCAAGAAATGGTTACGTGGTGGACCCTTCGTCTTTCGGGATCAAGTCGGAAATTCTTTCCGTGTAGAATCTTCCTTTCTATTTCAACCACATCTTGGTTGATTATGTCTCATCTTACCCGGGTCCTCCTTCCGTCACTCGTCCCTTCATCCGTCTTATCCAACATGACTCTCGACCCTAGGACTCTGGCGTATACACCCACCCCGTCCTTACAAGAAAGGTGGGGACCAACCAACTAGGTAGTACCCGTACAATTCAATGAATTGGAGAGGTTCAGAGACATAGGGGTAGGGGTATTTACCCGTGTCTTCGTCCTTCTAGACGGAGTCTCCCACAAACACTCCTACGTCACTCCAATGAGTGACTTCGTAGTCGGGTTACGGGCCCAGAATCAAGACGTATTTGTAATAGACACCTACGGTGAAGGGTCACTGTAGTACTTTCAGGTCGGCGACAAGAGACACGTAGAGAGGGTCCTTTTCACTCAAGTTCGTGACCCCACTGAACTCTTTAGAAGAACCTACTCAATAAAAGTTTCTAAGAATTCCCACTCATCCGACTCACATCAAAGTTGTTTTCCTCGTCTACTCGTTTCGCTGTTTCCCCGGGACCTCTATAACAAACGCCTCAAATTTTTCGAAAGTTCCACTTAACCGTCCATATGAACAGACGTAGGGATTTCAAACGAGACTCTGATACTTATTTCTTGTAGTCATACCACCTAACTTATTACGGGAGGAGGGGTAGGGTGGGGAGGGGTGTCTGTATTTTAAGGTGTAGTACTAAGGACCTTGGACACTTACAATGGAATATTCCTTCTTTCCAGAAATGTTCACATTAATTTGACCTCTAGAGTTCTACCCCTCTAATATGACAAAATGGATTTACTCTGGATTTTCAGTAGTGTTCGTAGGAACATTCTCCCTCCGTCTTCCTCTGAACGGAAATCTGCCTTCATCTCCTCCGGTTCTAACTCACCGTACCGGTATTCGGGTCCCTACGACCGTCGTGGGTCTTCGACCTTCTTCGTTCCTCGGCAAAGAGGGGGTCTTGGAGGTCTCCTACGCACCGGGAGGACTGTGGAACGAAACCCGGGTCACTTTGACTACAACCTAAAAAACCGAAGGTCTTTACACTCTCTTATTTAGAGATAACCGAATTCAACAGTCTAAGCACCATTTAACAGTATCGTCAGTCTCCTTTGTTTATGTTTGTTATTACTATAAACACACAGACCCCACCGGCGAATTCTCTAAGTGACAGGAACACACCCTTACTTTACTGTCACCTGTCCTAAGGAAAACCGACGAAGAGCAAAGGATTTCGAAACGAAGAGCGTAGTCGAGAAGGACAGAACCGAAAAAACACTACTCCCACTTCCTCGTAGGACTAGTCTTCGGTCGAAACCTTCGCCCTCAGTCCTTTCTAGACAGGTCGTGTGGTTCGAGGACTTTAAGGGTGTCGTGGTGGGGAGACACCAGAGTCGCCGACAGGAATCTGTCCTGGAACTCCAGTGACTCTGTCACAAAAAGGGAGTCACATCAGGTGTCGCCAGACCCCAAGAGGTCCTCTCTACGAAGACTTCTACCCCGTGTCCATATTCCCACCGGGTGTTTTTGTGGGTATGAGAGTAAACGATACGTGCCAGGTGAACATGAAGATCCCACTTCGACACAACCTTCTTTATGAAGACAAGATTTTGTGTCGGACTTTTAACAATTTGATGTACGGTTCAGGTGGGTGGGGGGAGTGAATATCCAAGTGGGTCCCCCGGATTATTACTGGATTACAAGACCACTTAGTCCCCGCCGTGTCCCTCAATTTGTACCCCAGGGACTCGAGGAGAAAGACCGTGACTTTAGGGTCGAGAGTCGGGTGTGTCTCCTTCCCCTAGGTCTCGGTTCTGAGTGAGACCCTTCTTAGAGGTCAAGTGACGTCCGATCGGAAAGGGTTCAAGAGATACGAGGGGGGTCCGAAAGGTGACAGGAACGGTGTAATTCAGCTTAATAGAGTGGTTCGTGCATAGGAAAGACAAAGTAAAAAGTGGACTACTTTGACTCAAAGTCGTCCCGATTCACTGAACGGTTGTCAGTTCGTCGAGCTCACCGTCCTATCCCCTAAGTTTGAGGACTGGTAGACCGGGAAATCGACTACGCAAGAGTGTCGGACCTTGGACTAGTGCCGTGGGTGTCTTACCTGAACACCACCCACCCCCGGCTAGTCCCTGGACGTAAACCAATGGCCGTCAATCACTTATCGAGACACGACGAGACAGTCTCTACAACACCTTACCTCTGTGCCTTCTACTGGAGAAGTCGGTACCCCTCTCCACTATAGACTGGTCCACAGGTCGATCGGTAGGTATGGTCTTTTATCGGCACCGGTAACAATGTTTGGGCCCAGGGGTGAAGGTGAACTCAGTCTGTCGAGTACACAAGAACAAAGGGATTTACGTCCTACGTGAGTTCGTTAACTTTTGTTGAAGACCCTGTCAGAACAAGGTAATACTGATTACCTTAACTCACAGACACCGTGTGTCACACACGACTGTAAAACGTCTTTGTTCCTCCCTAAAAGGGTAATGAGAGCCCTACCTACTCTGCACTTTACTTGAGGAGCCTCTGGGGAGTGAAACAGTGTTATCTCGGTCGTTCAGTGTAATCCAAACCCCGCGTTTTACGTAAAGACCAAGGACGAAACATAGGAGGGGAAGTGACACGCGGAAGAAAGGTACGCAAAGAGATAGACGACTATGTAACCCACCGGCCTCCGGGTGTACTTTTTCCGGGTATACTTTCCTAAGTAGAACGACAAATTCCTTTACTGTGACGACGAAACCTCATGTGGCTGGGACGAGACTTGCACCGTAACAGAAAGGAGGCACTAACAACGACGAAATGCACGAAAATGTAGAAAAGAAGGAGGAAAACAAAAGAATTGGAGGACGAGTGCTTCTTGTCCTTTCAAGGACGGAGATCGAACCTCCGACACAGACGGAGACAGAGAGTGGTAGACAGACACATAGAGGCAGAGAACACACATTTTTACAAAACCGTCTAGTAAGGACAGAGTCACTTATTTCACGGGTATTGTCTCGACTTTCCGTCGCTGGTCTCTTCTTTGCTAAACTAAGTACTTGCAGCTGAGAGAGGTCCCGGGTAAAGATGGACCTGATAAAGGAAGAAAGAAAGACAGGAGCGAAAATAATTCAACAAAAGAGGAGTCTCGTACTGTACTCTAAAGGAACGAGTTCCTGAAAACTCTCTGTTTTACAGGGTAGAGTGGTTTACGCTCTCGACGTCATCAAGACTCTCGGACAGGTCAGGGGCGGAGAGAGGTGGCGTTTGAATTGGTCCCATCAGGACCAAGAGAATCTCTTCGTCGCGGTACCGGTCGGAGGAGGAGTTCCGAGGAGACTCTACAGTCTCCGTGGTCCGCGACACTTCCAGGACTTCCCGGTACCTCGTCACCAGGTCCGACCGGCACAACGATCACCAGCTCGACTCTACGTCTCCCAACTTCCAGTGTACGTTATCGGAGAGTTCCAGTGTCTACTATCGACCGTCTCGGCCCTGCCGACAGGACCGAGGAAAACGAAAATGAAGGGTCGAGTAGTATATCTGTATTTTCCGACCCCTAGAGAAGGTTTTTGTCGTGGCAGTACGGAAAATATCACGAAATCTCAAATATAATTCCCAAGGGACGGGCAGCGGAGTAAACTGGTACCTCCGTCCCTAAGACACTTCGTCGGATTCTGACGGTAGTCACAGAGGAAACGTGAAGGCACCACCGAATCTGCCAGTTCTTAGGTGGACGTTACGACCTCTGGCCCCAAGATAAGGTCCCAGTCCTTCTAGGGGGCCTCTCATTTACCGATGGGTGAGGACATAAGAACGGACCTCTTAGGGTACCTGTCTCCTCGGACCACCCGATGTCAGGTACCCCAGTGTTTCTCAGCCTATGTCGACTCGGTGATTGTCGAAATGTCTCCGTCCTTCTTCCCCTCGACAGGTTCCATCGCTGGCTCTGGGAAGAGAGACACAACCCTGATGTACAAAGACGGCGACACAACCGAAGTGAGGGGTGTGTCCCGAATCGTACCTTCTCTGGTCACCGGTACTCTGTCGACTACCTAAGAGACCCCAGTCCCCTCTTAGAATTGTACTATGTGTCCATAAAAAGAAAATGTTGGAGAGAAGGACGGTCGGATGATAGAGAGGGGCGTACCGGTGTGGAAGAGAGAAAAGGTACACAGAAAGAGAACCGGACCTCCATACACTCACTCCCTATCCCATACGACAGAGGCCTCAGAATGTAGACACGTAGGGTGATGTTTTCAAAGAGAGACCCGGGGTAAAAGAAGAGTCGCTCGAAGTCAATGATAGAGTCACGTTACGACCTCGTAGTCCAACTCAGAAGGAGAGAGAGAAAAATTTTTTAATAAAAAACCATTATCTCTTGTAAAGGCCCGAATTGTCTAGCCACGTAATTTTAGGTATTTATAAACTAGTCGCAGACCAGGAGCCTCTCCGAGAACAGTCTTATCGACTCAGCCAGACACACGGAGAGAGGGGGAAAGAGAAAGAAGGAAGTGGAAGGAGGAGGGGAGTGGGGTTTGTAAACCTATTAGATAAATGATTACTTGAGTTATAATTACATAGGTAAAAAGAGACAATCACAGTCTAAAGTAATCCTTTGTACCCTCCGGACTGTAATTAACATACTTTTTACCCAGAGTTCCTTCGACAACCTAAGAAAGAAGAATTGTCTCTTTTTTCAAAGAGGTTCTCTTTCGTACCACAAAGAGACGACCACACTACTGTAACCTCTACACACACACACACTCACACTCTATAGAGTCACCTAGAAACCCCTACCCTCTCCCAATAGTAACGAGGAGAACTGAGATACTAAGTCTCTAGGAGACATAGGAAGTTTAGGGTAGAGGTTGTACCACCTTTCTTACCAACAGTACTTCAATCTGAGTAGACGTAAGGATAGGACTGAGATAGGGAATTTTCTCGACACTGGACTTTGTTTTAGGCAACGGGAGAGACTCGGAACCTTAGGAGCAACGTTTTTACCCTTTATGATTATGGTTGACGATTCTCTTTTCACTGACCCCTACAACCGTCAAAACATCGATCCTTGGGTCGTCACGGACCTAGGACGGTAAAGACAGTGAAGAGGACTTCCTAAGTTCTCGTGGACCTCTTGCTATGAAACGACACGAGCATGCCCTCCGACCCTACTTCGATCTTCGAATTCGTCGTCGGGTTCCACCCCAGATGTTCAGGAGGTAGTGGAGAGATGGCCAGATCTGACACCCCAGATCGACAGAGACCTCTCGACGCACTTGAGAGGACCAACTGTTCCCTCTCGGTACTCTCGACGACCTAACTTAAATAGGTAGCCAGACACCACAGTCCTCTCCATCTTTTCCCTCCCCACACGAGAAACCAAAGTCACCGGGTCAGACTTTGACGTCCACCAGGTTAGTATCAGTATCCGGAGTGGTTTTGTAAATTCTCTATTTTGAACCCTCTAATCACCAGTACTACCCCCACCTCCTCTCTTTTGTGCGGAAGGGGATCATACACAAAGGGTACTAACTTCATAAAATAACAGTTTTCATACTACTATTTACTTTGTATGGATCATACCACGGACTATGTAGGACCCACGTATCATTCACTCTCGCGAGGAGACGCCACTTCAGATGGGACGAAAGGGGGAAAGGAAATTGAAGAACACGTGTCTCTATCTAGAGAGAAAGAATGGGAGTTCCAAAAGACAGTGAAAGAAGACACAGAGTCTCATACAATGCTGATTAACGGTTCAAGACATCCCACACCTGGTACAGAATTCTCTTGGGTAGTGTTTCATGAGGTAGACTTTTTTTTTAACCTATCTAAAATTAGACCCATCTACCTACCCACCCACCCACCCACCGACCCGTCGATTTACCTCTTCTCGAATCCCAACCCTCACGAACAGAGGAAACTACATCTAGATTCTTCCTTAATCACCCGTACAAAGTAAAACTCCTTTATTTTCTATCCCCTCCTTGTGCAGGTAATTTCAATACAACTACTAAGTTTTACAATCCACAGGATTTCCCATTACACTTATCTTTTATTAATATACAAAAAGTTCCGTCGATAAAGTATCGCCCGACCATCGAGTGACAGAATCAACGTTTTACGCTTAGAAAGGATTGGGAGGACAAGAGAGGTCCATCAGACACTTCCACTCTCCTACTGAACCTTCATAAAGTGTAATATTTTAATATCGATCCGTTTACTATCTTTCTATCCGTAGTCAAGAGATAAACAAAATAAAAGAATATTTATTCTTGTCTCAATCTAAGTCTACCTGCAAACGATTGTACCCCTTTCTACTCGGTTGAACGACATAGGTTATCCAGTTGAAAGGACTAGTGCGCGTAGCCAGTCGGTAGCGGGACGCGCGAGGAACCCAGTCGAAGGGGTGCCAGTGCGCGTAGCCAGTCGGTAGCGGGACGCGCGAGGAACCCAGTCGAAGGGGTGCCAGTGCGCGTAGCCAGTCGGTAGCGGGACGTCCGAGGAACCCAGTCGAAGGGGTGCCAGTGCGCGTAGCCAGTCGGTAGCGGGACGCGCGAGGAACCCAGTCGAAGGGGTGCCAGTGCGCGTAGCCAGTCGGTAGCGGGACACGCGAGGAACCCAGTCAAAGGGGTGCCAGTGCACGTAGCCAGTCGGTAGCGGGACGTCCGAGGAACCCAGTCGAAGGGGTGCCAGTGCGCGTAGCCAGTAGGAAGTGGGACGCGTGAGGAACCCAGCCGAAGGGGTGCCAGTGCACGTAGCCAGTCGGTAACGGGACACACGAGGAACCTATGACCCTGTGCACACACGCGAAGACGAGGAGGGGAACTGAGACTCGAGTGGGTCACACAGTATGTACCACAAAAAGTGAACTTTGTCTCAGAGAGGAGCTAGTGACGACGACGACGATTCAGCGAAGTTAGCACAGGTTGAGACACGTCAGGGTATCTGCCGTCGGGTGGTCCGAAGGGGGAGGGACCCTAAGAGGTCCGTTCTTGTGACCTCATCCAACGGTAAAGGAAGAGGTTTCGTACTTTCACTTTTCACTTTCACTTCAGCGAGTCAGTACAGGCTGAGAAGTAATGGGGTACCTGACATCGGGTGGTCCGAGGAGACAGGTACCCTAAAAGGTCCGTCCTCATGACCTCACCCCACGATAAAGGAGGAACTAATCAACGTCTCTTAAATGAGGGAGACTGAGGGGTGGGAGGAGTAATTGACTGAAGACGAAGTAATTCTCCCTCAGAGTTGTCACTTTCAATGTGTACAATCTCAATGTGTATACATGGCCGATCCAAATGGTCGAAAAGACGGAGGTCCTTGAGTGAAAGAGTGAGAATAGGAGTAGACTTTTTGCCCATACGATGAAAATGAAGTGTCTCAAAAATTCTCTTGCCCTAATTTGTCACGAACGGTTAGCCGAGTAGATCACGGTCCGTACTAGCACGGGTACCAGAACATGTTGTATGCCACACATTATTTGTGTGTCGTCACGAGAGAGACAGGAAACGAGGGACAATATAATTATTCAAGTGGTCCTAACAAACCTACCCGGATCACACGTCCCTAAAACTAGAGACCTTGGGTCTTCAGTGTCCAATAACGGTACATTGATTTGTCAAAAATAAGGAACTTCCTCGGTAAATTGAAGACAGACGGACACAGGGTAACGTGAGACATCTGGGTAGACATTTTGTCCTTGAGTACATCCTTAAGTGCCATTAAAAAACGTACCTCATCTCCACGTCCTTCTTACACATACTAAGGAACCTAAGGAGTGTAATTTACACTAAACGTATATACATAAATTTTTTGGGTAGAAGTAATTAAGTTGTAATCGTAAGAAATAAGAATACATAAATAAATATAACGAGGAGAAAGGTTTTTATTACAATCTACCGAATAAATAAGTATGTTTACCGTTGTTTGTCTATGTGTCTATTCCCCCCTGTACCTTCCAGGTATAAAAACTCACACCTTGATCACAAAACATAAAGAAAAATAAATAAATAAACAACCGGTGTGACACCCCGTACATCCTACAATCAAGGGGTTGGTCCCTAGCTTGGGCTCGTGGGACTTAACCTTCACGTGTCAGAATTGACGAACTGGTGGTCCCTTCAGGACGTAAAGAAAAGTTTAAGTGGTAAGGACCGTCTTGAACAGTGTCGTCGAGTTCGAAGGTGAACACCCTCTTACTACACTGTACAGGGGTGACTCCCATGTCTGGGTCCCCCTGGACCCTGAAGACTCGTGTCTTCTTTCCCCACTCTCACGTGGACCCTTCGTCCTCCTCACTCCCCTTACCGAAGGAAATGAAGACCTTCGGGACACCGACCTCCCACTTCTTAGTTTGTAGGAGCGACTCCGGCCTTTGGAACAACTTCTGGCTCGACCGACCTGGAACTACCGCCACTCAACCCTAAACCATTCTACGAACGTTTCGTCAGTCCTGTGTGTGTCCGTACCTCGTCCGAACTCTACAATAATAACGAGTAGTCATAGACCTAGTCCTACCTCGTCTTTTCCTACGTCCGTTCGAAGTAGAAACAGGGGCGCCCTTTCGTCACGTCGCCCACGACCACTGGCTCCGAAGATCACGGGGCTTCGGGACGCGACACGCATCGGCGAGTCAGCACAGGCCGAGAAACGCTGGGGTACCCGATCGGGCGGTCCGAGGAGACAGGGACCCCTAAGCGATCCGTGTTTATGACCTCACCCAACGATACGGGAGAAAGACCCCGACAAGGGTCGGGTCCCTAACTTGGGTCCAGAGGGCGTAACGTCCACTCAAGAGATGGTAGACTTCGGGGTCCCTTCGAGGGGGGTCGGGCTTCGGGACCGAAGGGGAAAGTGGAGGACTTCTTGAAAGAAATTAAGAAAACACTAGAGGGGTCGACTTACAGTTCCTTTGTTTCTCGTTTAATTAGAGCCGTACTCCTCCCACCGTCAATTAAACATATTTTCTACTCACTGTAGAATGCTTATCTAATACGGTGTACGTCAGAGAACCCTCGAGCACACACACACACACGTGTGTGTGTATATGTGTGTGGTGGTACATACACGAAGAAAGTTTGAGAATGACATGGGGTCATAGAGGTCGACTCGGGAACAAAATATCTTTCTGAATCTTTTCTCGTCTTTCCCTTCTAAGGATACAAGGACCACCAAAAAAAAAAAAAATGGGGGGTTCTGGAGAACGGAGGATTTCGACGGATGTGACCGACGGTTAAACAAGTTGCTTCGACAGCACACAACAATTATAACAGTCCTAAATACTCGTAACGATTCACACACGGACCTTATTAAAGAAAAGGAAAAGAAAGAAAAAAAAAAAGAGACGTCTCTCGTCGTACCCCTCACCTTCAGACCCATGTCTGTCTGAACCCAAGATCAAAACTAAGATGGCGACTGGACGACACACTGGAACCAGTTCAGGTAAAGAAAAAGAGAACGAGACTCCAGAGAGTAGACATAATAGTCAACCCCACCAAAATTCCCTGGAACCCCACGACCTTAAAATACTGAACTGACCAAATTTACCAAGGAGTAATTCATGGTTTCTGACACTCTTTCAGGTAAGACGAAAGACTCGGAGTCAAAGAGACAGTTGCTTTACATTCAGCCCCCCTCAAGTTCCAAGGAACGTTCAGATTAAATTATACCTCTAATTGCCCTGTCCGAAAGACGTCAGACTCACGTTACGATCGAGAACCGTTAATTACAGTAATCTCTGGTCTCGAAAAGTTTGTCCTAAAGACTCAAGGTTCATTCAGACATGGATTGACTCGCCGTATAGCAATCTGACTGGAAGGATTGAGCCCCTACAAACATAATATAAGTTCGGATCCTGAAGGGTTTACATCCTCGAATTCCACTTAAGTCAAGTCTTTTCACATCGTCGCACATCGTAAAAAGAAAAAGAAAGGTGTTTACAAATGACTCATGCATGATAAAAGGTCGGTGGTAAAACTAAGCTCTTTTGGTCTTCCTAGGTCATTCTAGAAATACCTGGTATCGCTATTTGTCTGCTATTTGTTCATTTATTTACGTATCGAAGCCGTAAATTCCATCGTCCCTAATTCTTCCGATACTTCTTTTATTTCACCCCATTACACTACCTTACGGACCCCACGTCCCATTTTGTCACCAATAACAAAATCTATCATAATGGTCCTTTTGAGACGGATGTTCACCGCGAACTTGTCTCGGATCCTTTCACTCCTCCTACTCGACATCCTTCCAGATCCCCTCTCTTAAGGTCCCTCTCCGCCACCACTCGTATCTCGTCGTCGTACACATTTTCCTCGAACCGTCCCGTCCGCACCACTGACTTCGACCCTCTCCCGGTCCTGGGTCGACCCGTCCTCGTCTCAAAATAAAATAAAAAATTAAAAATAAAAATGAAATAAAATGAAATGTTATGACATAACCAAAACGGTATGTAACTGTACTTAGGTGGTGCCTACATGTACGCAAGGGTTTATACTTGGGAGGAGGGTGGAGGGAGGGGTATTGTAGAGAGACCCAGTAGGGGCACGTGGTCGGGGTTCGTACGACATAGGACGTAGCCTGTATCTGACCGCTAAGATAAGAATGTACTATCATATGCACAAAGTTACGGTAAGAGGGTTTAGTAGGGTGGCAGAGGGAGAGGGAGACTCAGGTTTTCAGGGGAGATGTGTAGACACAGAGAAAACGACAGAGCGTATGTCCCAGTAGTAACGGTAGAAAGACTTAAGGTATATATACACAATCATATGACATAACCACAAAAAGAAAGACCGAATGCAGTGAGACATATTAACCGAGGTCAAAGTAGGTAGAGTAATCTTGACTAAGTTTACATAAGAAAAATTACCGACTCATTATGAGGTAAGTAGCCCTCGTCTCAAAATCCTCTACTTCCGTCTCTCACTCCGACCGAAACGACCCTAGCATGAAGAGGGGTGGCAGTTGCCTTTGGGACTGAATCTCGAAGGCCAACCAACCACGCCAACGAATCACTGAGCCACAGGTCGAGAACACTGGGACATCGGGCGGTCCGAAGAGACCGGTCCCCTAAAGGGTCCGTTCTTATGACGTCACCCAACGTCAAAGGAAGAGGTCCCCTAGACGGGTTGGGTCGTCAGCTTGGGTCCAGAGGACGTAACCGTCCTCCGACGAAGAAGTGACTCGGTAGTCCCATCGGGTGGTGAACCTCGCGAGGAACGTCTCCGAGGAGCTCACTCGTGACAACAGGGGGACAATGTTTATGTCTTTACTGAGTCTCTCGGTCTTCAATCGGAGCAGAGGGTCCACTTACTGACTTCCAGACCTCGACTTTCGTCTCGACGGACCGAGGCGTGGCACAAGAAAGGGGGATCGGTCCGACGACGGGAGCCGTCACGGTCGCTTCCGTGACCCCTCCCGACGACGGAGGTAGTGCAGGAAGGGGACGGTGGGGACACCTCTCTGCGCTGACTGTCGGTCCCCAGACAGGTCCCTTCCCCAGTCGTTCTACGGAGGGACGGGGTGGACAAAGTAACCTTGTTCGGTGTGGGGAAAGATGTACAACAAACGCCGATGAAAGGGTGAAGTCACCTGACGATTTCTCTGGTACTAGTCGCTTCAGTTTTTATGAATGAGAGACCGGGAAATATGCCTCTTCCTTTACCGTGGGGTGAGGTCACAAGAACGAACCTCTTAGGGTCCCTGCCCCCTCGGACCACCCGACGGCAGATACCCCAACGTGTCTCAGCCTGTGCTGACTTCGTTGAATTGTCGTCGTCGTCGTCGGGAAATATCTTCTCGAACGACTGGACACCAAACCTTGTATTCAACCACTCATCTTAGTTCAAGACCTTGGAGTAGAAGAACGAGGTCCGGTAATTAGACCTGGTCCTCCTTACACGCTAAATCTCCCCTTCCTTTTGACCGGGGAACGGGTCGGGATTATAATTGAGTCGTACAGTGAGTTTCTCTAGAAAGAAAGAGAGGGTAAACTTAATAGAATACAAATTTTAGTCTCTTCCGTTACCGTTGGTCATGAGAACGGACCTTTTAGGGTACCTGTCTCCTCGGACCATCCGACGTCAGGTACCCCAGCGTTTCTCACCCTGTGCTGACTCACTGAAGTGAAAGTGAAAAGTGTAAGTACGTAACCTCTTCCTTTACCGTTGGGTGAGGTCACAAGAACGGACCTTTTAGGGTCCCTACCCCCTCGGACCACCCGACGGCAGATACCCCAGAGTGTCTCAGTCTGTGCTGACTTCGCTGAATCGTCGTCGTACAAATTTTACCCGTTCAACCTGTTCTAGTCACTGAAGATGTACCAGAATCTTAAAAAGTGACTTCAGAAGAGACCTTCGAATCGCACGTTTTATCTTAAATTTGTGACGAGACAACTAGGAGGGTTAGTGGGACGTCAGGGGATCTTCTGGAAGGACCCGTAGAAATCCCCTCTCGTGAAACTCGGTAAACTTTTAATGACCTAATCTAGTAAAATCCTAGACAAGACTCAGAGTCTAAGACAAATATTATTTGCGTCCACCCACGGAAGATGTACCTCTACAACTCTTTCAGGCAAAAGAAGAGACACTCAATTGAAAAGGAAACCTTTCTCTTATGAAATACAAAGGAGAGGTCGAGAGGTCAAAGGAGTAAATACCCTCGTCAGTAGGAGTGGAGTGTCTTGGTAGGGGTCTTAAGTCACTCCACCGTGTCCGGTTCCCGGTCCACTACGCCACCGTATTTGTCCTCGACCTTCGGAAGGTCTGTACCGAAGTCGGCAGTCGAATTTTTGTCCGAAATAACTCTATATACAGTGTACGACATTAAGTGGGTAAACCTCATACGTCAAATTACCTAAAATCATACCAGTACCTCTACGTGTCGGTAGTAACCAGTCAGAATCTAGAAACGTAGTAAAGTTTCTCTTTGGGGTAGCGGAGATCACTTGTGGAGGGATTCCTTGTATGTCCTAGTGAGGTCACCGAGTCTGCCATTTCGCAGACAGACGATACGTCTTCTGGGTCCAAGCTAGGGGCCCAACCCTTCTAGGGGACCACTTCCTTTACCGTCCAGTGAGGTCATAAGAACGGACCTTTAAGGGTACCTAGAGCCTCGGACCATCCGATGACAGGTACCCAAGCGTTTCTCAACCTGTACTGACTCGCTGAAGTGAAAGTGAAGGAAAGTGAAAGGGATTCCTTGGCGATTAGATGAGAGACCTTCAGAGTGTACATACCTCAGTATATTATACACCACACGGACGAATACGCACAGGTCAACGAAGTCAGTACAGGTCGAGAAACGTAGTGATCCCTGACGTCGGGAGGCCCGAGGAGACAGGTGCCCTGAGAGGGCCATCCTTATGACCTCATCCAACGGTACAACAACAAGTCAACGAGTTAGCACAGACTGAGAAAAGTTGGGGTGCCTGACGTTGTGCGGTCCGAAGAGACAGGAAGTCGCAGAGGGTCTTAAAAGAGTTTGAGTACACGTGACTCAACTACTGTGGTGCGTTGGTAGAGTAGGACACAGGGGCGAAGAGGAGGACGGGAGTTAGAAAGGGTCGTAGGAGGAGGTTTATACAGCATATTATACACCATAAAATACTGACCGAAGAAACTGAATCGAACGATGAAAGTTCCAAGTAGGTACAACATTATACACAGTCATTTAAGGAAATTTTTTGTTAAATTATAAGGTGACCCGAAGGGGGCACCGAGTCTGTCATTTCTTAGACGGAAGTCACGTCCTCTGCGTCTAAACTAAGGACCCGGTCCTGTCCCTTACCGAGGGGTGAGATCATAAGAACGGACCTCTTAAGGTACCTCTCTCCTCGGAACCACCCGATGTCAGAAGTCCCAGCGTTTATCAACCTGTGTTGACTCACTGATTACATTATCTTATAAGGTAACATACGTATATGGTATACATCAACTAGTAAATCGTCAACTGCCCGTGAACCCACCGGAAAACCAGTAAGACTTATACGACAATATTTATAAGTATGTGGGTAGACACACACCCGTCCGTAGTCGAGGACGGAACCCGAATTCCCCAATTCGGGAACTTTAGAGGTAAAAGAGGTGAGAAAAAAGGTAGGTAATTCATCTTACTCGGACGTAGGAACATCCGAACAACATTTCCAATATTCTCTCGTGTACCTTTTCGGTGGACCGCGTCTCGGACGGTATGGTATCTACAGACTATTCACCAACACAGGAAAATAATACCCTGTTTCGTCCACGAGCTTTTTGTTTTTCCTCGAGGAAAGAAGAGGAGAAGTGTAAAACACAATTCTGATGTCCGAGGAACCACCGTCCCTCGACCAGGGGAGACGGTATGACCCGGAGTATAAAAGACCCAAGACAGGGAAAGTCAATCTTCGGCTCCTCGGGCGGACCGCTTCAGACTTTCTTTTAATCGTAGAATCTTATACACACTTTTAGTTTACCTCGTATTTACCTCGGCAACGACTCCTCTTTCCAAGAGTCTTCCAACATCTTTCTCCTTCCATTAATAGAAAGACGAAAGGTTGAAATTTTCCCGTTTCTCTGGGAAGAAGTCACAAAAACGTCGGTTTGAGTCTGTAAATTCAGTGTCAGGATGGAAGGAGGGGAGGAGGACATAGCAGCAATCCGAAAACCAAATAGGAGTCTTCTAGACTACCCCTTTTACATGACCCTGACACAACCACAAGTATCACAAGGTTCATGTAGGTGTTTCCTCGTGCACAAACCATGGGTGACGGGCAAATAAGGAGTCAAGAAATAGGTCGCAAGCGGTACACGGTTATTGAAGAACGGTCGTAACGACCTATTTATACGGTCATTAGTTCTGTCAGTGTCGGCTTCGAAGGAGGTAACCTCATATCGACTAGAGTAAATTAGGAGTCTCGGGGTAAATTACCCACTCTTGTGACTCCGGACCACTTAATTCGACAGATCATTCACCCTCTTTGGATGAGATTAAGGTCAGACACAGGGTTCGGAAACAAAGAAAAATAATTAGGTGTGACAAACCCCTATTTGTGTTCTGTATCCTTTACACTGACGACGTCAGTTCTATGAATGTCGGAGGTACTAGATTAAGAAAGAGACACACAATCATAGCTAAGTCGAGCCTCACTGTCCTTCACGTTGTAGGGGCGCCGAATGTGTTCTAGTTACAAACGAAGACAACGTCCACAAGGCACGCCCTCCTGTGGATCCCAGGAAAAATGGGACAACGAAACAACATACACCTGACACAAGGGTTTAAGTGGAGGATCTGGTCGGACCCGAAAGGTCCACTGCGACCACCATCTCCTGGACGGACGGTTACGTCCCTATATTCTCAACGTCCAAGGTAGTCACCTAACCCTTCTAGGGGACCTCCTTCCGTACCGTCAGGTGAGATCATAAGAACGGACCTTTTAGGGTACCTGTCTCCTCGGTCCGTCCCATGTCGGGTGCACCAGTGTTTCTTAGTCTGTACTGACTTCACTGAATCGGTGCGGTTGAACCGATATGGTCGTCGTCGTAGGTGACACAGGTTTAATATCGGTGCACTTCCTCTTTTCAGGTCTTCTTCCCGTACGGGGAAAGCAGAGTCCCTAAAAGACGTTCAATTCGATTAAAGGCAAAGGTAGGGACATAGCTCCTGAGTCCACACATCGATTTTGGTCGAGGTTCCCTTCCACCTTTAACGGATCGATTTGACCCCCACCCCCAAGAGGAGGACGACTCTCTTCTAATACAAAAGCTACCTCACCCTACCTTCCACTTGGTAGAGACGTCACAAGAGAGAGGGATGAACATAAGAACCACCGACTGTGTCTTTTCCCCACACCACGTCTCCCCGGTCTCTTTTCCAATAAACCCACTTCCGTCCCAAAATGTGATTTCCAGTTCAACTCCACAACTTCAGGTCTACCCCAGACACCCGATAACTGACGTAAGTACGAGTCTCAGTTTCCACAACGAGGAAAGAGAAGGGAAGACACGAGACCCGGTCGCAGGTAGGGGTCCCTCAAGAGGTCCTTGGTTGGACCTCCCCGAAGCCTCTCCCCGAGTCCCACTTTTCGACACAAGACACAAAGGCAGACAGAGGTCGCAAACCGAGTCGAGGGAAAGAGACTGAGTCGACCCGAGTAGAATTGGTACGGTCGACCCAAAGGACTTCGGAACCTGTCTCATACATCCCGTCACTTCCCAAGAAATGGCGGAATACCGAAGTCCTAGTAGGGAGGAACCGGTCTCGCTAGGACCGTCCTCGTATACTTCCCCCTCGTCGGTCCGAGTAACCCCTAGAGAGGAAGTCCCAGAGTCCGGTGTAGTCGAATACGGGGACCATTACCTTTTCGACCCTTCGGGTCCACCGAGTCACCATTTCTTAGACGGACGTTGCGTGCACTTCACCCAAACTGGGGACCCAACCCTTCTAGGAGACTTCCTCCTTTACCGTTGGGTAGCGTCATAAGAACGAACCTCTTAGAGTACCTCTCTCCTCGGATCGCACAATATCAAGTACCCCAGTGTCTCAGTCTGTACTGACTCGCACTCTTCAAAGATTACTTTTTTGGTATCCACGTTTATTTATTCACGAGGTGACCCACGTAAACAGATGTTACACCCTCTGGACCCAAGGTAGGGACCCAGCCCTTCTAGAGGACCTCTTCCTTTACCGTTAGGTGAGGTCACGATAACGGACCTTTTAGGGTACCTGTCTCCTCGGACCATCCGATGTCAGGTACCCCAGCGTTTCTCAGCCTGTGCTGACTCACTGAAGTGAAAGTGAAAGGTGACCCACGTCTCTCCAATCCTCACTCCCAACACCCCAGTGACTCAGGACCCGAACTCAGGGACAATACGGTCGGTGACTACTGGAACCCCTTTGAGGTAGTGGAGAGCCTCGGGGTCAAAGAAACGAAACTAAATCGTCACTATCATCAAGTGTGAAGTGTCCGGTCCAACTCCTAATTTTCTCGAGTGAGTGTTCTTCCCGGGTCGTGTCAGAGGGTTCTGTCACACACGAACTTTTACCAGTAGCACAGGTCATAATAACTTCACAGGCCACGGTAAGGACCTTGTGTCATTTGTTAGTCGCCTTCGATAATGGCAATGTTGGAGGACCGAAAAGACCCGGGACGTAAATGCTGGAGTCGTCGTTGGCTCGTCCCGGGCGAAACGTACCTCAGGACTCTCGAAAGTGGAGAACGGTTCACTAGAACCTCTACATTCACGAACACCGGTGCGAAAAGAGGAAGGAAGGACGAGGGGAGGGAACAGTAAAACAACTAATTTTTGTTGTCTAAAAGAAGAGGGCGAAAGACCCACCAAGAGGAGAGGAGACGAGGAAGTTTCGGGTCAGGACTAAGTGGGAACGGGTGATCATTGTCCCTGGGACTTACGTACAATTTCTTACTCTTTGAACCTTCGTCCTCAACCTGTTTAAATGAGGAATTGGACCTCTTCCGTCTCGTCGACGGCAAACGAGTCTCGACACTTAGTTTGAAGGGCATAGACGAGAAACACACACACACACTGAACAAAGTCCTGTTAGTTAAGTTTATGGAAAAGAAGGACATTCAGAAGGGGTGGGAGAACATCGTCCAGTGGGTAAAGACCAAGAGGTCGACCTCCACTTGGAAGGTACTGGGAAAATCGTCTCCAATGAAAAGAATCTACTCTGTAGAGAATTCGGGGTCTGAGGAACCCTACCATGGGTTCCGGAAGTCCAAGGGAAAGTCAGAGGTGTCCCGTAGATGAGAAGAAAAAGAGAGGTATTCTGAGGATAAACAGAGGGTGAGACCTCTCCTAAGTGGTAGTGAAAGAGGGACGTCGTTGCGTAACGAATAAGCAAGTTAGTGAACCACGGAGAGACCGACCTAGGTGGGGTCCCGACCACTACTTACCGACCTTTTTCTGGGGTTCAAGCTCAGGACTGAGTCGTAGGCGGACCAACCCACTGAGAAATCGAGGAGAGACACGGGTAAAAGGACCCTACTTTTTACTCCGACGAGACGTCAGAGATGGTACGGGTCCCCACCACTCCCTAATTACTCGTCAGTAGACCTTTCACGAAAAGACGTCACAAGTCTCATGGTTACTTGAGTCATTAATATTATTACGTTCACTCCCCTTTGTCGTTACCGGTAAGTTGGACTCCAGAAAGGTGATCGTCCAGTTCCATATGTTCACTAAGACCTTTACCCGGTTATAGGTCGAGGCGTCGAGACTCATCGGGGTTTCCAATGGTATAGACCGAAAGGAGGGGAAGGAGAAGAGTTGTGGGACAAAAAGGTCTGAGTCTCCAAAACGTGTACAATATGAGATAAGGAGGTAGAGTTAGATGGGGTAAAATCTTACAATAAGTCAAAGTGTATACTGGAAACCCTGTATCTTCGAACTTGATCGAGTTCGTAGAGCTAAAACATCTACACCTTTGACCGCGGGTCCGGTCTTTTCCCTTAACAAGTCCCAACGTTTGTTAATGTTTTAGGGTTCTGTCCAAGTTTTAGAACTAGAGTCTTAGTCTCTAGAAACGACTAGAGGTGACACATAGAAGAGAGAATGGATACGGAGACTCGAGACGAACGACAAGAACAAGTCAGCGAGTCAACACAGGTTGAGAAACACTGGGGCACCTGACGTCGTACGGTCCGAAGGGACAGGAAGTGGTAGAGGGTCTCGAACGAGTTTGAGTACAAGTAACTCAGTCACTACGGTAGGTTGGTAGAGTAGGAGACAGAGGGGGAAGAGGAGGACAGAAGTTAGAAAGGGTCGTAGTCCCAGAAAAGGTCACTCAGTCAAGAAGCGTAGTTTACCGGTTTCATAACCTCGAAACCGTAGTCAGGAAGGTTACTTATAAATCCTGACTAAAGGAAATCCTACCTGACCAACGTAGAGGAAAGACAGGTTCCCTGAGAGTTCTCAGAAGAGGTTGTGGTGTCAAGTTTTCGTAGTTAAGAAACCACGAGTCGGAAGGAATACCAGGTTGAGAGTGTAGGTATGTACTGATGACCTTTTTGATATTGAAACTGATCTACCTGGAAACAGTCGTTTCATTATAGAGACTAAAAATTATGCGATAGATCCAACCAGTATCGAAAAGAAGGTTCCTCGTTCGTAGAAAATTAAAGTAGTGACGTCGGAGGTAGACGTCACTAAAACTTCGCATTCTTTTATTTCAGACAGTGACAAAGGTAACAAAGGGGTAGACAAACGGTACTTCACTACCCTGGTCTATGGTACTAGAATCGAAACACTTACAACTCAAAATTCAGTAGTAAAAGTGAGAGAAGAAAGTGGAAGTAGTTCTCCGAAAAATCAAGAAGAAACGGAAGACAGTAGTCCCACCACAGGAGACGTATAGACTCCACTAACTATAAAGAGGGCCGTTAGAACTAAGGTCGAATACGAAGGAGGTCGCGTCGCAAAGAGTACTACATGGGACGTATCTTCAATTTATTCGTCCCACTGTTATAGGTCGAAACTGGATGAGGAAAGGGTTAAAACTTGGTCATTTGTAACAAGGTATAAGCCAAGATTGGCTCGAGACGACCTCAATGAGTTTAAGCCAGGAAGTCAAATAGGAAAAACCCGGACAGACGCATTTACCTCGTTTGCAAGGACTCGGGAATAAGACACAGTTCGAGACACGAACCGAGAGTTCACGTACTCCGACTTTGGGAGAAGAGTTTTCCACGACCCACGTACGACTCACACGTCACGCACATAACTCATCAACGAAAGAAGTAGCGACCTAACGGTCGAGAATCGTTGCGGATCTAGTACTCTCAACGAGTCGTTTGTCAAAACTTGTTCCTGGACGCTCAAGAATCGTTGGAAGGTTCCCCGAACACGTAGTCCAAAAATAGGAGGTCAAGTGACATATGTATAATGGGTCACTGAGAAGGGATCTGTTGTGTGACTATTACAGTCATGGAGGTAAGAAATAAGTGTCTGAAAGTCGTCAACGGGTAAGGGATGGACTGTGTATGTAGGAAGAAACGAAACGTGCGAACCGGTACAGTCTACACCCGAACTGAAACGAGAAGTCGGGACGGTGAGATCCGATGGAAGGACTTGTTTGGGACATCGATTTTACTGGAGGTGAAGGGTTATGTATACGAGGGGACGGAAACGTAGAGTCCTAGTAAGGAATATACGAGGGAAACGGACCTTAGGTACGGGAGGAGAACCAGAGTCTACAGGGTCAGGAACCACAAACTGGATATCGAATAGTGGGGATAGGTGACCCTTATACAAATAGGAAGTTTGAGACAGGATTCACAGTAAAATAGAAACTTTTAGAAGAACAGTAGTAGTGTGGAGAAAACAACCGAAGCAAAGAGCCTTCTAGGAAAGAACTGTGAACGTCGTGAAATAGTGGGCATAGCGAAACACCCAGACGGAGGGGGATGAGGCCAGATGGTGGGTCGACAAACTTGCCAACCCTAACACGGGTATAAGAGTCAGAGTTGGGAGATTACATCTTCACCAACGAGGTTCTAAGTAGTATACTTTTGTTATGTACCAAGTCAGGGAAGGTATACTTCGGAAAACAGATGGGAAGGAGGAAGGGGATGACGGTGGTGACCTTCGCTAAAGAGGTAAAGGACGACATCTTACAAGAAAGTAACCACAATAATTGTACGGACAAAAATGGGACACTAGACACTAGTCGGCGGTCGAAAATCATAACACTTTTCACCCTCCTACCCTCAATTTTTGCAAGCAAACTCGGAACCGGGGGGGGTATTTGAACGAGACACTGGTACCCGTTCCAGGAAAAACTGAGGCTAACGGACAAATCAGAGGCACAGACACTTCTTCCGTAACCTAATTTTAACCGCTAGAGTTCGACCGACGGGTGTCCGGTGTAGACCGCACGTCTATAGTAAAACGAACCGAGTATTTTATTAAAAAAAATTCATCTATCCAAAGGTTTTACTTTTTTTTTTTATCTCTTTAAAGTGTGTCGTCGACCTAAAGGTCGAAGAGAACCTTTTTACTCTTCTCGACGGTTGTGACCCGAAGAAAGGACGTACCGTCACGTGACGGTCCCACGGCGACACAACTGAGGAGACTTTCCCTATACCTCAGGGACAGGGATTCCGACTCACAGTGAACAGTAAATAGTAGTACATACACGATGACTGAAAAGGGGGTAGGTAAGGCGAAGGGAGTAAATTTACGGTCGGACCCCAGGTTTCATCTCATCCCTTACCGTTGGGTGCGACACCTTTTAACGGACCTTTTAAGGTACCTGTCTGCTCGGACCACCTGAGGTCAGGTACCACAACGTCTCAGTCTGCGGTGTCTCGTCGACTCGTGCGCGCGACCTCAGGCTTCCGAACCGCGAACCCCGAGGACTCGACTACTCTCTCAAGTCCCGGGGTGACGAGACGGTGCCGTACGACTTAAAGGTGGGGCGAAGAGGGCAAGGCAAAGGGGCTAAGGGGAAAACCGAAGAGACAGAGACTTTTAGGGGGTCAGGACGAGTCAGTAAATAGTCCCTTCCCCCATCACCCGTTCACCAGAATAGAACTGTCACCTTGTAAAAGGGAAGGATATTAGGGGTGCATAGGTAGGATTAATGAAGGAAGAGTCAGAGGTGCCCCTGTGTGTCGTCCATTAATCCTCCCCTTAACTACTCGATGGGAAATAGTAATATCTCGGACCACCCTCTCCCCTCCTCCTCGGAGACTTGGGCCATTCCTCTCACCCCAAGACCAGGGCTCACGGGCCGAGAGTCAGTGTACTAGACAGATCCAGTCGGGTCGAGTCTGAGACCTGGTCGACTCACCCGACGAGGACGTCTGTAGTCTCTCTCCCGGACCTCTCGCGTACCGCTGTCTCCTCCACCCTCCTCCCGACACGACAGACACACCGCCCCGGTCCTCCATTCTCCGCTCGAGGACGTGAGACCGGGTCTGGGCGGTACACTATTAGGTCTCGTCAGTACGAAAGAAGACCTTCCCGTCCGGTCAGACACGACCTGAACGGTCTCGGACCGAACAGTGGCCAGAGAGGGACTCCCTGGCCCCGGTCCCTAGATGTGAAGTCTGCCGCAGAGAACAGACGGATAAAATAATAATTTATGTAATGTACCTACTACGACATCAGAGAGCGGTTGATCGACAAGGTCGTTGTAGAGTGAGGACGGGAGAGTCCGAATAACGGGGACTTTGTGTTGTACGTCACACGAGTTGAGAAAAAGAAAGGGAGTCCTACGGGTTCCGTTGGAACGGAGAGATCGACATACAGTGGGTCCTGTCCAGGACGGAGGACGTTACTGAAAAGAAGTCACGGTGAGGATTGGGGGAGGTCGATGAAAGTCTAGATCAGAGAGAGAAGACGTCCATCTGTCTCCCGACTGGATGTTTAGAGTAGAGAGAAATTCCGCGAATTTAGAGACGCCTTCGAGGAAAGTCCGGTAGTCTCCTTTAAGAGTTGGGATTGCACCGGACGTTCAGGACCGTCCTAGGTCTGAAGACAAGTAGAGAGGCCGGAGTAGCGGACGCACGGAACAGGGACGACGGAGTTTGGATCCATGGTCGGCACGTGGCGAAGAAGGTCAAGAAACTTCCTTGACACAAGTGACGAAAGAGGACACATAAGTGTAGACGAAGGAGACCTACGTTCTGAAAACAAGAAGAAGAGGAACTTTCGGGAGGACTGGAATGTCGAGAGTCACCTCAACAACGGCGGAGGGTATTAGGACGTTCTAGTAACGTCCCGACCCAGAGGAGGAAGTCGGAGGCCGGAGCGACACAAATGGGGTGGCGGTCGAAAGACATACCGGTACCCGTGGCATACAGACTAACCATGTACAAAGAGGGGCCCATCTTCCCGTGTACCGGCACAGACAGAACGAGGTAAAACACTGGGGACCCAGATGGCACCATAAGTCGACTACCAACCCGACAATCATTTATAACAAACTAATACACTTAACTCAATTTACGGTCATCTAAGTCGAGTCAAAATGAGACTCGGAAATAAAGGAGTAGACGTTTCACATATACAATATGTAGATCGAAGGTTGTTACTTTTCTGTCTTTCCTTTTTACGTGTACTTATTTTTTTTTTATTAATCTTACAGAGAATGTACGAAGGTGTACTCCCTGTATAGAGTATAACCTTACTCTCAGCTAGGACCTACATAAAGTGTGACTTTAGTGCAACTGAAGATTATAACTTCCAAAGAAACAGAAGTACCTCAGAAGGGGGTGAGGTGGGTTGGAGAAAAAGACGAACGTCACAACCACTAAGTCCTACTTCGTCCTCCGTCCCACCATAAGACGTCTCAACCCCCGGAGAGTGACCCTATACCCTTCCAACCGTTTCGGTACTTTCCAAAACCTTCGATTACAAGTACAAGAGACTTCTCTGAGTCGGACCCTTCCCGGTCTTGGTTCTTCAGTTAGGGTCCGTGAATCACTTTCGTCTATCCTAGTTTGTCACCACACCACGAACCGGTCTCCCTTCCAGAATTAACTAACGGACCTTACAGTTAAACGTAAACTCTTACCCCGAAGTCCTTAGATCTCTACCCTGTTCGTCTGACACGGGTCTAGTCAAATAACGTCGACTAAAGAAACAAAAAAAGACTCTATTTAACGAAATAAAAAGTCCGACACACGCGCACGGACACACACACACACGTATTTTTACCGAATGACACAGACGTAATCTGGATAATACTCTCACCTATTTGAAGTCGGGAGTCCTGACAGTTACATTGTAGTGTGGATTTTGATTTTTTTTTTTTTGTTTTTTTTTTGTTGACGTCTCTCCTCCTTAACCTTATGGAATCATAAAAAAAAGGAAATAATTTAAGACCAGAACTGAGATCCTCTCTCCTCTTTTTTTTAGTAACAAAGATAAGATCGGGGGCTTCCAGGGGTAATGACCCATCCAACTTCCTCACATTATTGTGGTGGTCTCTGTCCTCTCGCACAACTTCTACGGGCGAAGGAGACGAATCTTTCGTCTCGACCCCTCTTTGGGGCGAAGACTCGATCTCGGGTGCACCCGTACACACCACGACCCCAGTCCTACGTGACACCTGTGGTGGGTGTAGGGAGGCGGACGACGGGGTGACGGGTCTCGGTCGTCCCAACCCCCCCGGGATCTGACTCTCGTTCGTCATCCCACGAGAACCTCGGGGTTCCTCGATACCGTCTCCCGAGACAGTAAATCGACAGCACCCGTCGTTCTGTCCACTTGAGTGCTCACTTTTCTGTCCAGTCCAACCGTATCGTCCTCGGTCCGTCCGAACTCAGGCGTGCCGGACACCACGGTAGTGACGGACACACTGCGACCCGCTCAGGAGGGGCGAGAGGTCCTCCGGACATGAGTGATCTGCACACACCACTATTATCGGACATTTCGCGGACCTGCAGCCGCACTCCTGTACAACTGTATTCTACGGGTCACCCAGACTGTGCAGTATCCGTTAGTAGTTCGTGGTCACAAGCCGAGGACGGAAATAAATAAGTCAGGGTCCGGTACCACAATCCTCGAGTCTTAAATTTCGTACTAATTCCGTCCCTGGGACGGGAGGTCCTTACACCCCAAAGGAAGTCCCCACGTCTCTTTATTGGTTCTCACTGACTCACTCGTATTGAACGAACGTGTGCACCTTCGTAGAAAGACGACGACGCCAAAATCCTCCGACACCTTCTAAACCACCTCCTTGACCGGGTCCTCACCCCTCGCCATCTCCAATCGGTCCACCGCCTCCACCCTCGTCCTGTCCCTCTCCTCTGCGGTCTGCGTCCCTTGTCTTAAACGTCCACATTCTCTATGGTACCACACAAGTTCTGGGACGTCGACTAATCGAGACATAATAAGTCAAGTCGAGTCAGTGAGTCAGCACAGGCTGAGAAACACCGGGGTACTTAACGTCGTGCGGTCCGGAGGGAAAAGTAGTGGTTGAGGGCCTCAAGTGAGTTCGGGTACAGGTAACTCAGTCACTACGGTAGGTTGGTGGAGTAAGAGACACCAGGGGGAGGAGGACGGGGGTCAGGGAGGGTCGTAGTCCCAGAAAAGGTTAGTCAGTCGAGAAGCGTAGTCCACCGGTTTCATAACCTCAAAGTCGAAGTCGTAGTCAGGATGGTTACTTGTGGATCCTGACTACACATAATAACCCCACCATGTAAAAATAATAAAAATGAGATCTGGCCACCAAGAGAGGTCCTCCGTCAAAACAGGGGGACCCCTGTGAACCGGTACAAACCTCTGTAAAAACCAACAGTGTTGGACACCTCCCCCTCTAGGACGACCGTAAATCATCCACCTTCGGTCCCTACGAGGAGTCATAGGGTGGATCGTGTCCTCCAAGGGGTGTTGTTTCTTACTAGGCCGAGGTTTACGGTCATCAAGGTTCCACCTCTTCAGACCGAGACCCTGTAGTCTTGGACCGGACGACCTCTTCCACCAAACGAACCAAAACGGAGAAGCTAAACTAAGATCGGGTCCGAGGTGAGATGGGGATAGAGGATTACAACGGTGTCACGACTGGGGAGGAGAGAATCTTAACCGATAAGTACTGTTACTTACTTTCCGTCTCCCCTGGACACTGAACCACGGTGGGTAGACTTAATCAGTGATCGTCGCCAACCGTGGAATGGGACTTAGTAAAGTACTCCAATAAGTAAGTAACTCGTCCCTTGAGCGGAAACCTACGGGCTCGTCCCCCTCCCCACCCCTCCTCTAATACTTCAAGACCCAGCAAATCTCCTGGTCCCTTCAGTCTATCTCTTGACATCGATCTCTCATGTTCCCCAAAGGGGTCGCAGTGTTGATACAACAACTCGTAGACGAGAACTGGACCACGACTAGATCCGCACAGTGACTTAGTAACGAATCCCTGAGTAGTTAGGGAGGAAGCTACATATTTATAAGTAACTCGTAGGTGACATACGGAGTACGACACACTTCGCGACCCGGAACACCAAACCCTTGAAATTGGGGTAAAGTGTCTACTCCTTTGACTCTGGGCCTCTCCCCTACGGTAACGGTTTTCGGGGTCTCGGACACGAGTGTAGGATCCACGGAGAGTATCGGTCCAGAGGAAGGGTACCTAACTTCACCGACACACGGAGAGTGGTCGACCCGACCCTGAAGTGAAAGGAGGACAGACACAGACTGTAATTCACTTCCTTTGAACTGCCTCGTGTCACGCACTGGGACGAACTGCCTCGCCACCTCCTCTGTCCGTAAAAATGCGTAGTCCTGACACACCCTCTTTTGTTCCTCGGCCCTACAGTCCGCGGGCCGTCGGCCTTGACGGAGGCGTGTGAAGTGTAAAATTGAAGGTCTCCTAAAGAAGTAAGGACGAAAAGCGAACAAAGTCCTTCCCTACGTTTCTCCTTTACCCGACGGCAAGAAAGACACTACACCACAACCACCCACCGGGGACACCCCTCGAACCCCAGCCCCTCCCTGGTAGACTCAGGATCCAATCCGAGATCCAGTCCTTAGGTCTCTGAAGACTTTCCCCACTAAGTATATAGAGGGGCTCGACACGTCTCAGACTCCTGTGTCCTCTCCAAAATGAGAGGGTTCTCGGAACGTTCCTTCGTCTCCATGACCCAGAGCAGTCATTTCTCCCCGTTTCACTATCATATCCCAGTCGTACCTGAAATCAATCTGGAAGTACCTTATACTTCAGGTCTCGATGGTGAAGAATCGAGACACCGGAACGAATTGGAGAGACAAAGGATTGACCAACTAAGATTCTTCATTTACACTAGAATATACCTTTTCAGTAAGGCAGGAAAGGTGACTCTCTGTACGTCCTGTCAGAGCACACAACTAAGAGTCTGAACCCGTGGTTCAGTCGGGTCCGCCCGTGATTATGGACCCGGGGACGGTCTAAGGGCAAACTCCGGTCACTTCCATCCGGAAGCTTTATCCGTAAAACTCCTCTTAGGGTCACCAGGAACATTCCGCTCACGCCTCTTTTTCTCTCGCTCGGCCCGTCAGTCTGTTCTTTTCCCTTTAAACAATCTCCCTTTTCTCCCACTGGCCGGGACTTCCTCCTGGTCGCAGGAGGGAAAGACTGCCTCAGGAAGAATATGGGGTGGTTACTGTTTAGGAGACTTCCGTACCAGTGCATCGGTCTCCAGACCTTAGACCACCAGAGCGTCGAAACTCTTCTATCCGTGGTCACTCTATTGTCCTACGGTAAACCCGTTAAATTAGGCAGAGTGCCTAGTGACACTAAAATAAGAAGCAAACGTTCCAACTGTATTGCTCGGTAGAATAGTTACTCTGGCGTACACCCGGGATAGTCAGGAATGACCCCGATTTATTCATCCCCTTTGTTCGGAAACACTAGAGAATTTAGTTACGCAGAGCGGGGGTGGATGGCTTGTTCGAGTGGACCATCGAATTAAACTGAGAGGGACGACGGAGCACTTCAGCTATAAGAGTGACAGGAGTAAAACACCCATTCTCCTGGTTTTCCGAATAAATTTCGTTAGGGATAAATTCAGTCGAAAGTCACGTAGTCTAGGAGCTTGCGTCCTCCATCCTCTCTGTAGCCCGTCGGGCACACACGGTGGGTCGTAGGACACCCAGAGTCCGCAAAATTGAGTACAGGACTAGAGAACCGGACCCCAAGGAGTATACACTTCAGCCCTGGTGATTGTCCGTCTTTGAGTCTGAGGAGTGAATGTGAATCTCACCTCACCCTACTTAAAGAATAAGGGTAAAGTGTCCTGTATTGAATAGACTCCGAAATGTTGATATTTAACTATCTGAGATCCAAAAACCACACAAAAAAAAAAAAAGAGACGATCCGACCTACGGAGTGACCCGGCGGTCCTCTTTCGTGACCCAATTTTATACCCACTTTAATGTAGGTCATAAACGGTGTACTTCCACGTCGACATCTGGACGTACTTTGTTGAGTAATGTCCCGGAGTGATGTATAAATTATTTTTAGTACAAGTCTCTCCTCGTGCCGGGAATCACTAATGAAGCTAGAATAGCCTTATTTACCAAGAGAATCTTGTTTTTCCGAGTGGGAAACGTTCTCTTCCTTGAAAGGGTTCTCGGAAACCTTTTTCGTCAAGAGATTCACCATGGGACACATTTTGTGCTCGACGGAATTGAACGGAGGGTATCGCTCTTTAACTCGGGGGTGGGGAGTGTCGTCCTCTTGGTCGGAGACCCAGCCAGGAAGACGTCTTGACACAAAAGTGTTTCACGAAACAGTGTCACTCCAGACCCTCGAAGACCTTGGGACCCGGAAAGGGTCCCGTGGGTCCTCCTTCTGCACTGTCGGTCACCGACCCTGCGTCCTACATCCAGTAGTAAACCGAACCCGTCAGGACCCACTAGCACCCGTGGAGGAAAGGTGACCTCCGGGGGTGCAAAAATAGTGTTCTCCTCATACAACGTATGGACACACCTTAGGGACGGTCTCAGTACAAGTGCCAACTCAATCACCGGTACGACGGGACAACCGAGTCTACCATTTCTTAGACGGACGTCACGTCCTCTCGGTCCAAGTCAGGGACCCAACCCTTCTACGGGATCTCTTCCTGTACCGTTGGGTGAGGTCATAAGAACGGATCTCTTAAGGTACCTGTCTCCTCGGACCACCCGATGTCAGGTGTCCCAACGCTTCTCAGTTTGTTCTGACTCGCTGATTGTGAGGTGAAAATGGACCATGGGGTACGACCCTTTTGTCTATTTCCACTGTCCAGAGAGCCTCTCGTGTCGTACTGATTTGACCGGGACTGGAACCAAGTTCCGAAGGGACCACCGAGTCGACCACTTCCTAGGTGGTCGGTACGCCCTCTGGACCCGAACTAGGGACCCAACCCTTCTAGGGGACCTCTTCCCTTACCGATGGGTGAGGTCACAAAGCCGGACCTCTTAAGGTACCTGACGTATCAGGTACCCCAGCGTTTGTCAGCCTTTGCTGACTCGCTGAAAGTGGAAGTGAAACCCAAAGACCGGAGAGAACATGGTCTCCGAGAAGTTTTAGACGACTCAGAGGGTTGACAGAAGAAGGAAGTCGGTCCTTCGTCCTTTCAGATTCTGTCTGGTTCGGAATCGTCTCTGGACCCCTCAAACCTCATTGGATTCGACACTCTAATGCCACCAGGACAATATAAGCATACTTGCCACTACTATCATCGATTGTAAATATTCTAGGTCTAAAAAAATACGGGTTCAACATTTAACATTCGTACAATGTGTACTATCACATAGAATCAGAGTGTTTTAAATCCATATCTTCGTAATCATATTATAGGGGTAAAATATCTACCCTTGTAACTCTGGATCTCTTGTGCTCGACGACACTTTCCGTGTGTCTGGTCACTCACCGGCTCCTCCCCAAACTTGAGTCAGTCCGACCGGGGTCTCTATCGCGGGAATGGGACCCGGTGCGTCGGAGCGATCACTCGTAGGACATTGAACCGGACCGTCGACGTAAGACGGACGTGAGGTGACGCCGCGGCTGTCCTTAGGCTTTCTTTCGTCTCGCTAAGACCCGATGGAACGTAGACCCTGGAACGACTCCAGAGTCGAGGAGACTGGTCCCCACGTTGGTAGAGGTGTGTGGGTCAGGACCACCGCGAGGCGGGACCCAGTGCCGGGGAGAGACCTCACCTGTCGATTCCCGACCGTGAACCGGACTGAAGTGGCTCACAGTCCCTGCGCCGGTCACGGCACCGGTCCTCCCGACGAGGACAGAGTCCCGGTCGAGAGAGCCCCCTCAGGAGGGACACCAAGGGGGTTCCGATCACCCCCTCCACCCACCAGAGACGCTACCCCAACTACTGTCCGTCGCCTACCTTCACGACGGGGAGGGGCCTCCTAGTGTCCTAGAGTCCTGTGACTTCGCAGAATATTTTTTCCGGATCCAAACTGTTGTCGTACTCTCGACCCCTCATTCTTTACTCTACCGTCCGTTTTGGGACCAAGACGACGATTGAGTGTCACACCAGGGCCCGTCCTCTGAACCGACAGAGCCTTGAAACCAAAGGCGTGGACATTTTACCCCAGTGCTTGAACGTAAGGACTTACACAAGCAAGTCGCGCAGACACGACTCGTCGACGACAAACGGTCCGCACAGAATCGGAGAGGACTATTTCGTCACTCACTGTCGGCTCACCTCGGCCGGGACTCACGGAGAGGTCTCGACCGTAAACTACCCGGTGCCCGAATGCCACCCACCCCCGTCACATACCACATATACCTCCGTCTTGACTATGCCTCTACATATGCCTCCTACGAGGGACTCCGAACCTTTAGGGTAAATCCCCAGATTCCGATAAAGTTGTTGTTTTTTCCGAGGTCTTACCAAAGTGAAGTCGTTAGACTCCCTCTACCTTAATACACACACACACACGGACACTCACACACGTGCACACATTTTCTCTCCCTCTTCGTCCCTCTCTCGTCTTCACCCCACTTTGTCTCCTCCGTCGGACCACTGTCACCTACCAGGTATCTCCCCTTCCCCTTTGCCCTTCCGTGTCCCACTGTTTCCTCCTTCTTCGTTGGCTCCCTCGTCGCTTGTCTCGGCCCCGAGGCACCAGCAGCAGGACCTCGGTTCCCGCTGGGCGTCTCGGGGCCCTGGGAGGACTCGAGGGGAGACGGAAAGTGCCTGAGACCCGTCGAAGACTGGAGAGAACCGGAGTCTCCGTTTTCCTAGAGGTCCGGCCTCAGGTGCAATGGGAGCCTGGGACGGTCGACAGACAGACAGTGCCTCGGTGCTCGGGGTGCGTCCAGACACCAACCAAGAGGAGGGGCGTCACGGGCGGTCCTTTGGACCTTCACCCTCCGGGTCGTCGTACGCCCAAAATCCCCCAGGCGCGGGTCGACAAGAACCCCCGTCCCCGTGACCTCCGTCCGCTGATCCTCTCGTAACAAGACACAGGGAGGTCCGCCCCGAGACCCGACGAAGGACTTGTCTCACATGACGCCGACCTGGCCGTAGTAGGGAGGTCCCGGAGAGGAGGGAGGTCGAGGAGCTCTCCGAGAACACTCTCTCTCTCTCTCATTTCTGGGACGGTATCTCTCTTTCGGACGGTATGGAGGACAGGAAGGAAGGAAGGGGACGGGAGCGGTGGGAAGGGAAAGTAACCTAATAGTTATGACAAGTCGTTCAATACAGATGACAAATTAATGGGGATCAACTACCGACTCGAGAGGTTCGCGTCTCACTCCCTTCACCGAACGGACCTCCATGTCACTTAGAGGACGTACACTTAGGCAAGGTAACGTTCCCACACAAACACTCAGGGTGTTTCAATCGGATCCAGGGGTCGATTGTGTCAACTAATATATCATGACATGACATTATCCAAGTATTATGAAAAACGTGTTTATTACGGATTTTTTGTGTCTTCGTTTTGTAAAAATTAGAATGTCATGTCATGGGACTTTGCATGGTATCATGGTCGATATAGTGATGACGAAGATACGAACCAAGGTCTGTAGGACCCGAATTTTATTTCTAAGACATGAGATAGGTCGGGTATATACACATGTGCGAATCAACACAGACTGAGACACTGGGGTACCTGACATCGGGGGGTCCGAGGAGACAGGTCCCTTAAAAGGTCCGTTCTTATAACCTCACCTCACGGAGAAGGTCATGAGGTCCCTTAGAAGGACTGGGTCCCTAGTTTGGGTTCAGAGGACCCGGAGGATGCGACCGGCGACCTAAGAAATGGGGCCTAGTGGACCCTTTGGGACGAGGCATGTCGTGACGTGTCATTTCAGGTCTTTTCCCGTAGGTGAACCTCTCCGACGTGTGTGCACTGTACGAGGTCTGTACTCTCGATTGAATTGTTTGCGTGCAAGCACAGGAGTCTTCAAGTGTTGAACTTCCAAGCACACGTCCTTGAATTAACATGAACCCACCAGAGACAGCCTTGGATGTGTGAAGTGTCGCACCGGACTAACGTTTCGGGTGTCAGGTCCCTCGGTAAAGTCTCTTCACCAATTAACGTACCCGACCCAAAGGTCTGTCCCACACTGAACGTCAATCACTAGTCTAGAAAATCGTGAAGTAAATACAGACAAACGAGAAATAGTAAACATACTACCCCGCCGTCTCCTACTCTACCAATCTATCGTAGCGACTGAGTTACCTGTACTTAAACCGTTTGAAACCCTCTATCACCTCTTGTCTCCTCGGACCGCCCGACGACAGGTACCTCAACGTCTCAACCTGTGTTGAATCGCTGACTTGCTGTCGTACTACCCTACCCATGCTCAGAGAAGGAGGATTATGACAACACTTCCACTATACTTTATTTATTGAGTAAATCTAGTGAATCTTCAAGACTCGTGTATCGTTCGGGAGTTAACTATGATGGACAATCACAGTAGAAAGGTGACTCACCCTCTAAGTTTAATTCTTCAGGAGATCGTTTTTGCATAGAATTCTCCAGTCTTAATCCCTCTCGACCGGGTGAGCTGACTTAAATCCCTTGACCTTCGTGTCACTCTTCAAGACGAGTTCTCAAGCTTCTTTATGCATGTTTCAACACTTGTTTTTTTTATTATAAACGATTCTTGAAGACAAACGGTCTACAACGTGTCTAGTGTCGTCGGGACCCCTCCTTTCACTATAGGACAATAAAAAACATCTACTCCTCAGACTCAAAATATCTCTCAATCTCCCTAAATCAGTGTACAGACTATTCTTCAGGTCAACCCTAACATTAGGTCCGACCGAGGTCTCGATGCACGAACAGTCGGAGGGTAGGTACCCGGTGCCAACCGAAGTTCCCCTTCGACCACTTCGTTAACTCGAAGTGACAGAATCGTGGAACCAGCTCATGTATCTGTTACGAGGACCTAACGATAAGAACTTTGACCTTCTGTCCGAGATGGTAAAGTGATGAATACTAAGGTATTCCTAAAGGATTTCGTAAAGACACGAATAAGAAATTTTCTGTCTTTTCCCCTCTTTGGATGAAACATATTATAAAAGTTCAAGTATTTTGAAACACTTCGTGGATCCAGTAAATCCTTCCACAGTCGTACATACTAAGATTGTTCCGAACTCCAAGATTTAAGTTTCATAAAACTACCTTTAGTAGTCCCGTACAACCTCATTCATAAACAATGAGTACAGCATCCACACAAAGTTTCCTCGGTAAGGTTTCCATGGGTCGACTCTTTAAGAGAGTACGTGGATGACATCATAGACTTTAAGTCTAGTAAGAACCCAGGAAGACAACCTTGGTTAAGGGTTGTCGAAAGAATTCACTGAGTCCACCAGAATCCCCTGTTAGACCACCTTATACTTAGTCGTTCTTAGACTCGGTAGTGGATATTTTTATAGTTTCCAATCCCATTCCGAAACCTCTGGTCTTTTCTAGACTTTCTTAAACAGGAATTTATTAGGATGAATCCAGTCTCGACTCATGCCGTACTGAGTCCTTTGGGACCCCTTTATTGTCCCGTCGACATCCCGGTGTCCCGGAACACAACCTCAACTATTTCACCCCTCGCTATAAATCTAGAACCATTCTCCAAATCTAGTCGGGACCCTAAAGAAACCTTCCTTACTACGATTTCGACTTTGAGGTCATGAAACCGGTGGAGTACGCTTCTCAACTGAATAACCTTTTCTGAAACTACGACCCTCCATAACCCCCGTCCTCCTCTTCCCCTGCTGTCTCCTACTCTACCGACCTACCGTAGTGACTGAGCTACCTGCACTTAGACTCACTTGAGGCCCTCAACCACTACCTGTTCCTCCGGACCGCATGCCGCTAAGTACCCCAGCGTTTCTCAACCTGTGCTGACTCGCTGACTTGACTTGTCTTCTCCAAATTTACTCCAAAACCCTCTACCTTCACTTGAAGTCTAAACTGGTGGCTATGGGCAAGAAACTTGGGGCATAGAAGTAGCGATTCCGTCTGAGACCAAAAGGACCCTACGACAAACAAGTTTTACTTAATCCGAAGGTAGACATACAGTGAAGTGAATTTGTAAGTACCACCCCCATCCGTCTGAGAGTGAGACACACACAGACGGACACTCACTCTGTCTGTGCAAGAATCATCACAAAATACTTTTGTTATTTTAGATTTCGGGGTCATCGATGTCGAAGACACAGGAAAAATCTCTCCACAGGAACCCCTAAGTTCGGAATTCCGCAACAGATCGTCACGTAATCTTTGGACAATTTTCGGAAACGGACAATCAATCCCTTCACTATGTATGAAAAAAATAACAACAACAAGGGCTATTCCTTCCCTAAACGTCCTTCTCTCCCCACTTTCCTCGTAAATTCTTCGTCTCTGAAGTCACAGTTCCGTGTTCCCTTTTTTCTTTCAAGGTCTCTTGCAAATTTTGGAACTCTTCTGCCCAGAACAGACCAGACCGAAAGTTCCGGATCTATGGGAAAAGGCTAAACGGTCCTCTGTCCGTCCGGGACCAGCAGTCACGTCCACTACTGAGATAGGACTCGAAAGACTAGTGTCTACCGGTACACCAAGTGTGACTCTAGTAGGGGTCGTAGACTGTGGACAACCCTGACCCGCTATGGCCTCCAAGTGCAGAGGCACTGAAACGTTCCAGTGGGCCTTCAGGCACAGGGGTCACAGTACTCGGTCCCCGTGCGCTCCTGAACAAAAAGAAGTCGTACCCAAAACGCAAAACACAGGTTTCTCGAAAAGGACAATAGAAGTGGACCGTTTGCAGACAGGTGAGAAGTACCGACATGACCCCGTGGCAGACAGGTCCTCTGAGTGGCACGAACGGGGAATTCCACTTCAATTAGTAGTGAGCGACACATAATGGCAAGACAGCAAACGTGCTAGGACCTCGGCGTAAAGAGTGAGACTACGTGACTACTCGACTTACGATCAGGGTGGTGGGACTCCGGAGTGACGTCGTCCCCCTCCAGACTATCGAGACAGACAACCTACAGGACACGAGTGTCCAAGGAACTCCGATCTCGAGTCCTCTATACTTTATTAGGTTTCTCTCCCAGTCCAGCCGTGGTTTCGGGTCCTAAGGTCACAGGACACCACCAAATTAGCACAGGCTGAGAACACTGCGGAACCCGACATCGGGCGGTCCGAGGAGACGGGTACCTAAAGAGTCCGTTCTTATGACCTCCCCCAACGGTACGGGAGGAGGTCCCCTAGAAGGGCTGGGTTCGTAGTTTGGGACAAGAGGACGTAACGTCCGTCTAAGAAATGGTTGACTCGGTGGCCCGAGGTCGTAGGACTTCCAGACGGCATTGCTGTGTACACAGGAAGGGTTCCGGGCAAGGTAGGTTGGGGTGGGTTCCCTGAAGTCACGTCTGTCTCTCCCCGTTCCCTCTATGTGACCGTAGGTCCCGACACACAATCGAGACGTTACTCAGTCCAAAGATTTGCTCCCCAGAAAAAAAAAGTTGAAAAATAAAACGTAACCTTATATCGACGAATTGGACGAAGGGTCCACTGTGTCAGCATTTTTTTTGTTTAGGGGGCTGGTTACGTCCTCTGCGTCGTCTGGGTCCAAGGTAGGGACCCAACCCTTCTAGGAGACCTCTTCCTTCACCGTTGGGTGAGATCATAAGAACCCTTTAGGTTACCTGTCTCTTCGAACCACCTAATGTCAGGTGTCACAGCGTTTCTCACTCTGTGCTGACTCGTGCGTGCACGTATCGACTACTTGTTACAACGTTGTCAAAGTCCACTTCCCTGTCGTCTCCCTGAGTCGGCATGTATATGTACATAGGCAAGAGGGATCTGAGGGGAGGGTAGGTCCGATGGTGTATTGCGACTCGTCTCAAGGGACACAATATTAGACGGTCCGAGGAGAAAAGTACCTTAAGAGGTCCGTTCTTATGACCTCACCCATCAGGAAGGGAAGAGGTCCCCTAGAAGGACTGGGTCTCTAAATGGGTCCAGAGGACGTAACGCCCGTCAGGCTCGGTGGTCCCTTGGAAGACTAATTCCCTCGAATAGCCACCGAAATAAAGGAAACAGACCTCAACCCGTCCCTCTCCCCTTCACTGTATTTTCCACTTTGGTGTAATGATTTGTTTCCCTACGGTCGTCAGAGACCTCAGACGTTTGAAAGTAGCCCTCACTCTGTAGTACTTCTGTCCACCCCACCGGTGTTCCGGAACTACGTAAAACGTGCCTAAACAAGGTCAAAAATAACCTTAGGACTTTCCTAAGTTCTGTAAAGCCTTTCCAAGTCTCGAGAGTCTGCAGACTAGAGAAGTAAAATCTCTAGTCTCCTACCTCCGAGACCGTCGCTTGTTCAGGTAAGTTTCAGTATTGTGTATTCACTTACTGTTCCAATCCATGTTTTGGGACTTGGGGTACGGGGACAAGATCCCTCTGAATACTCGGTTCAGATCTGGTTTTGAGGGTTTAGAAGTAGTAAAGGCCTTATAGTAGTAGTAACGCCGGTGTAGACGTAAGAGAAGAAATAAAAAGGATTTCACTACATACATAATATTTACCCTTGAATTTATAGTACTACTGTTTACCTTTGGATCGTAGTGTAAGATTTTAATCTTCCGGCGATATTTTTATTCATGTTACTTTCGTTCCGTCACTCCAATGCAAGACCGGGAACCCCGATCGCCGGTACCCCTAAACTCGGGCGGCCGACGAAAGAGACCGAACAATCTCTGTGACGTCGGGGAGTGACTATAAAAGAGGACCCCCAGTCACCCTCCCGGTCTTCGGTGACCTCCTCCTATATTTAAAGAGTCCAGCAATAAAAGACAAGTAACTAAACTATGTTTACCCGCCCACACGCGGGTAGGAGACGTGGTCGTAGTCGCGTAGGGGAGTGTAAAACTTTCTACAGAGAATGATATAATCGTCGTTCTCCCTTCGGACCTCCGCTCCCCTGACAAGAGAGATGGGATCAGATCAGATCTATCGATCAGACGTAACATACAGCTGGGACCCGAACCACGAAATGGAAGCTATGAAGGAAACTATTTACGTCAGTCGACAGGATAAATTTCTACCCCTCGGACTCCCAGTTATTGAACGGGTTTCAGGAGATCTACGATTGATCACCTCAGTCCCCGGGGGAACCACCAGACCAAGGTCCAGGGGTAAAATTGGTACAATAAGACTAGCATTACCCCCGGTGGAGGTTTCGGGAAACCTTAAAAAGAGGACTCCTTTCGGTCTTTCTTGAAGTCGTCCCTATATGCCACCCAAAGTACCCTTCCCGTAAACGAGTCAATTATGTATAATTACTCGTGACTTATGTACGATCCGTGAGGTAATCCAAGGACCCCCTGTGACGTCACTTGTTTTACCCGTTTTTAGGAACGTCGACACCTCGAATGAAACATCATACATACACACACGCGTATCCCGTTAATTTTCCTTTCATATTTAGTACTTATTACTCCAAATAATCTTATCCACTGTCTGGTGGACTCAAGAAGACTTGCACGGGAAGTGTGCGAGTAAACCGTATAAACCCGTATAAAGACAGGAAGTTAAAAACGTAGACAATTTCTCATCTGTTCTCCGAGTCAAAGATTCGAGACTCCAAGACCCACCCAAACACGAAGGAAAAACGACGACTCCGGACCTTCCCTCGGACGACTAAGGAACTCGAAAGGGAACCGTAACCCAGGATCCTCGGTCTTACTGACCGCAGACGGAGACCACCCTTCACCCTAACACTCGTAGTAAGGACTGACCAGTGTTCGTCCCAGACGTCTCCACTAAAGTAATCTTCCTATTTAAATCGCTAGTCAATATTACAAGACAGTAGAAGCAGTATAGAAGAGCATTTCATCGCAACCGTCCCTCCATCACCATTCGGATGGTGAATAACTCCCGAACTTAGATACGGAAATGCACGTCATAGAAATACTCCGAGTGCCGTCGAGACAGAATTTAATCCGAGGAGATCTTCGTCTGGGACCCTGTTCCCCTACTCCCGTTCATTACATAAACCCTTCACCAGGGTTATTCGGGGTTCTCCCGTTTACTCCGTCTAGGTCCATTCCTGGGTCACTTTCCACATATCGACTCGTCCCCGAGGACGCCCGTAGTCCCTGAGTCCGGGTGACGCCTTGGGATCCCCTCTCAGGCCACCACCACCACCACGAAGTCAGCGAGTCAGCACCAGTTGAGAACGTTGGGGTACCTGACATCGGACGGTCCAAGGACAGGTGCCCTAAGAGGTCCGTTCTTGTGACCCCACCCGGTGGCAAAGGAAGAGGTCCCCTAGAAGGGCTGGATCCTTAACTTGGGTCCAGAGGACCTAACGTCTGTCTAAGAAATGGTTGACTCGATGTTCGCTTCGGGTCATCAGTCTTATGTGGTTTCTAGTAGGGTTCGACCCCGTACCTAAGGGGTGGAGGGTAGACGGTAACCGATTCCCGATACACTTCGTCCACCTCCTGTCATTTTGGGGGACCGTGGAGACCGGAGACGTGCTCCCAATCCTTCCTGGACCCGCCTCACACCCATGGAAATCCTCTTTCTAGATAGTCGGACATGACCCTTCTGCACACGGTTCCTACTACGTCCGTTCCGTGTTTGGTGCGACTCAGGTCAAGTAAAGTCAAGTCAAGTCAAGTCAGCGAGTAAGCACAGGCTGATGAGAAACGTTGGAGTACTTAGCGTCGTACGGTCCGGAGGGACAGGTAGTGGTTAGTCGCGACTCCTGCGATTCCGGCGATTTCCCCTGCACAGTTTCGATACTGGAGAGACTTCACTCTTACACTCCGTGGAACAAGTGTTTAATAATTGTGAAAGTCGTACCACTGTCGTCTCGGAATTGATTCGAATTGATTCGGGTGACACCGGAGTTCGGTATGTGGGACTCGACCGAGACCAGTGTCTAGAACCTCACCCCTCACTGTGGAGACCTCGGTTCGATGACCACACGGACAGAGGTGGAGAAACGAGAAATCGGAGTTGTGAGTCACCGAAGGTCACGACCAGTCTCGTCTAGGAAACCCTTTCCTCGGGTCTAAAACGACCTCTTTGGACGAGGTAAAAACAACAGGTCAGCGAGTCAGTACAGGCTGAGACGCTGGGGTACCTGACGTCGTGAGGTCCGAAGGGACAGGAAGTGACAGAGGGCCTCTAACGAGTCTGAGGACAAGTGACTCGGCACAAGTCACTACAGTAGGGTGGTAGAGTAGGAGACAGTGGAAGACGGGAGTTAGAAAGGGTCGTAGTCCTAGAAAGGGTTACTCAGTCGAGAAGTGTAGTCCACCGGTTTCATAACCTCGAAGTCGATGCCGTAGTCAGGAAGGTTACTTATCAGTCCCAACTAAAGGAAATCTTAACCGACAGGACTAGAGGAACGACAGGTTCCCTGAGAGTTCTCAGACAAGGTTGTGGTGTCAAGTTTTCGTAGTTAAGAAACCGTGAGTCGGAAGAAATACCAGGTCGAGAGTGTAGGTATGTGCTGATGACCTTTTTGGTATCGAAACTGATCTACCTGGAAACAGTCGTTTCACTGTAGAGACGAAAAATTATACGACAGATCCTAACAGTATCGAAAAGAAGGTTCCTCGTTCGTAGAAAATTAAAGTACCGACGTTAGTGACAGACGTCACTAAAATCTCGGGTTCTTTTATTTACGACAATGACAAAGGTAAAAAAGGGGTAGATAAACGGTACTTCGCTACCCTGACCTACGGTAAAATAGAGTCCGTATAGGAAAGGAGAGGAGCCCGGAGTCAACCGAGTAGACAAAAACAAAGCAAGAAAAATTTGGACAACGCGTTCCCTACCTTCCTAGTGAAGGAGAGATCGGGAAAGTGGGAACAGATCCTCTCCTCTCAAGAGAGTATAGACAAGGAGGAAAACCCAGTCACTGGAGTTCCACTCCAAAAGAGTAGAACTTTTACGTAGCGGACAGTGTCCCGTGTAAGTCTTTTCTCGTAGCTAGACCCCCAGTCTTCCCGTCCGGGAGTAGGGCCAGGTCTGCAAATAACATGTCACTGGAGTCGGCTCTGCGGAGTGGAGAAGGCTGGAGTCACTTCACAACGCTAGAGACCTAATAGAGGGTCCCCGACAGGTCGACACAAGAGGAGACGATTCGTCGGTCATGACAGTTCTGGTCGGTCGGTAGAGTCCAGCATCTACGTCGATGTCATTCACCCCGTCATTCTCCTTACTTGTAAAATCTCGTTCCTGGTACCAGAACCGGTACACCAGACTTACGACGGAGACGACAACTTTAGGGTACACTAGAGACGAATCACAGTAAACAGACTCGGTCTACGCACACACACACACACACACATATTATACATACGTAGGTATACACATCTGTATGTGTATATAGATACTTACATACATATTACCTAACACTTGAATACACACTTTCCCAACTACCCGTTAATTACGAACAACAACATTCGTCTAAATACCGGTCCTTGTCCCCTCCACACAATTCCAGTAAAACGTAAAGAGGAAGGAACGACTAAACCTTTCATTAACACGTTTATAAAAACTTTGTCGACTTGGGTGAAATTGTACTTTCTCTGGAACGGGGGTACGAGGAGACCCTCAAGGAACCTCTTAGGGTGGCCGTCGAGAGTGTCCTGAGTTCTCACTCTTCCACGAGTCGTCTGTAATGCTCTTCCTTGTACCTGACATGGCGGAGAAGTCGACAAAGAGAAGTATAGGGGTAGAAGCGAAGGAGGAAGAGAAGGGTTTGATAGGATAAGAGGAAGGAATGAGGAAAGGAGGAAGGGGAGTTTACACAATAGGAATGAACGGAAAAACAGACTAAGGGACTCACGAAAAGAGACCCTTCTTAGAGGACTTTCCCGTGGGCTTCAGTCGTTCCAAGGTCCGTTATTGGATCTCGACCGGGCGAACGAAGGTCAAGGGGACTCAGATCTTTGACGAAACCCCGGCCTTCTGGGTGTAAGTGTAGTCGTGCGGACGAGGGCTGACCGACGGTACCGTGGAACCGTTCACGAAGCGGAAACCCTTTGGGTCAGAGGGGAGACATCTCACCTGAACGTCTATCGAGGCACCTCTTATAAGACTCCGAGTCTACTCAAGTCACACACTACCACGGCTCGTAGCACGTCGATAGTCTTATCACACTCCCGCTAGTCTCGTGTAATAAAGGCGAGACCTGAGAGGTCCGGGACGCACGTCCCGTGGTCGAAACCGAACGGTCGGTTCGACGGACGTCTCAGGTGTCTCAGTCTCGGGGTACCCTTACAGTAGTCCCGGTGAGCCCTAGGCCGTAGTCACCGGAGACAGACGGAGTACACTCAGAAAGAGAAAGTTCCCGTAGTCTGACACCCGACTTTATCCTTAAAAAAAAAAGGGGACCTTGTTTTAGTCTTTCGTAATTCACCTACCTGTCGACTCCTTGTCTCAGACAAGTCGAGAGGAAGCGAGGTACTCCCGGACAGTCAGTATGATCTTTTCTCCTCTATCGAAAGTCTCTGGCACCCCGTCCGCTACTAAACCAGAAAGAGGAACTCACGTTTTGGTCCGGAGAACCTCCTGTCTAGGTCCCTATAAGAACCCCGACTCTCCCGGAAAGGGTCCACAGTCAATATACTTCTGTGTTTACTCCCGACCCCACACAGGAGTCCGACCTTCATGGAGATAGGACCCATACACGTGGTGCGAGCTCGTACTTACACTTGAAGACGGGTGTTTCCACCGGTAGACGTGGACTCATTCTATGGTCACATACATGTACACACTCAGACCCACACATCCTTCCTCGTGTGTGCCGTCACACGTTTACCCCACTTGTGTGCCTCACACGTACACACTCCGGAACGTATACGGGCACAAACGGTACAACAGTCTCCCACGAGCACACACACACACACACAAGTACCTCTCTGGGCAAATGCACACAGTGTCCCACGTACCTACACGCACACACGTACCGATGAGTACTACGATCACATTCCTTCCCTCGTCAAGACGTCCCACATGTATGCTAAGATTAAGATGCGCGTCGGGCCATACAAGACACAATCCCAGACACAAGTATGTACTTACGAACTCAGACACATAAGTACGTGTACATACCCTTTTGACGACGCACTCTTGTGTACGTAAACACACACGTCCCTCTACACCCACGGAAGGTCCTTCATGTCGTCCCGTCTGCAAGTACTCCTCCATAGGCACGGAGACTCTACCGTACAGTGAACCGACCCGTAGAGAAGTCGAGGAAACTCCAACACGTTTGAACTGAAGGACGTAAGGCTTCTGAGGGAACCCGACTAAAGGCACACATAAGAGACTTCTTGAGAGACAGGGGTGAAGAGTACGGTCGAATGAGGGACCAACCGGAGTACTACCCGTGTGGACGAGTAGTGTTCCTGTAAGACCATTGTACTGAGAAAGATCACACAAGGATTACATAGTGAGACACCTATCCTAGGACCCACCACTACAACCACCAACCTCAATTTGGTGGTTCACCAGTAATTTCTCTTTTTAAGTCTTTTCTATTTTTCAGTGTCCCCACGTATCCTACTCACGTACCCCGTGGTCCCCCCACCTGTTGTGACGAGGGTCAAAGGTAAATATTAATAACACACTATCTCGACCGGGAACACCTACTCTTCTGGGGTATGTTTGGCACCTCACCCTCCGTACCAAGAGACACAAGAAACTATCGTTCTGTCAAGTGTTATTCTATCTCTCATACCAGGTCCGTGGTGAAGGTGATTGTCGTAAGAGATCATTTAGGAGACTTGTCGGAGGATCCTACCACACCGACGAGGGTAAAATGTCCACTCTTTTCACTCCAAGTCCTTCCCTTCGTCCAGTAACCACTTCGGTCCTTCGACGAGTCTTAGACCGTACACCTCGCGTTCTCAAACAGGAACTACAGGTCTCCGACCTAAGAACGACTGGGTTCAGAACTAAATGATAAAAATAAAAACTGGTGACTCAGTACAGATTGAGAAACTCTGGGGTACTTGACATCGTGCGACCCAAAAGGACAGAAAGTATAGAGGACCACAAACAAGTTTGAGTATAGGTAACTCAGTCACTACGGTGGATTGGTAGAGTAGGAGACAGCGGGGGAAGAGGAGGACGGGAGTTAGGAAGGGTAGTAGTCCCAGAAAAGGTCACTCAACCGAGAAGCGTAGTCCACCGGTTTCATAACCTCAAAGTCGAAATTGTAGTCAGGAAAACTACTTATAAGTCCCAACTAAAGGAAATATTAACTGATCAAACTAGAGGAAAGACAGGTTCCCTGAGAGTTCTCAGAAGAGGTCGTGGCGTCAAGTTTTCGAACCCTGTTAAGGGACAGGAGAGACTCAAACAAAAGAACTGAGATGTCCTCTTCATCTCTGAGTCCTTTCACCACAGACTTTCGTGGTCGTATCCCGGACAGTACCGCTTCCGACTCAACCGAGTCAGACTCAACTCAAAGACACCAAGACCTTCACCTCGGTCGTCATCCCGTTCCCCCACCCCTCCACACTATGAAGTCTCTAAAACCAAGGATCAGGGTGGAGGTCTACGATAAGATCCAACTTTGGTGTCATGGGTCTTCCCCACTAACCTGTCTGACACTGAGAATAAGAGGTCTTTAAATGTCAGTTTCTGTCCGGGGGTCTCGAAGTCCCGTTCATTAGGGTTTGGACGTGCACTTAACCGTCTTCCCGTCGTATAAACACATCACGTCTTCTCCGCCACCGTCCTCGTCGTGCGAATCAATGTCAGGAGTGGCTCATTCCGACCACAGTCCGGAACACGTCTGCGTCATAGAGCTGTGAGGTATACACCTAAATAACAATAAACGTTCGGTATCTCTACAACCCTCCTACATTACACTATTTTACACGTTTGTCGACCTTTGTCTCGAAACGTGTAGTATTCGCGAATTATTTACAGGTAGTAAGGCAATAAAACAATCTCACCGATGTAATGTCGTCCGTGACAAGATCCGTGACCCTATGTCCCTACTTCCTCACATCAGACACGGAAGGACGGTCGGTGTGAGATCACTAATAATACTACGAAAGGGAGGTCAAATATACCCCTTTTACTCTGGAACTCTTCAATCCACTGAAGACGTTCCAACGAGTGGAGTATCTCACCGTCTCCACCCTTGGGTTTCTGGATCGGCAGTAGGACACGACATAGTCCCTCGACCGCACAATGGTGCATCCTTCCTTAAGGTCAGAAAGAGGATCTCGGAGAAGCAAAGTCAAAACGCCCGGAGAAGGTAGTCCAAGTTATTATAATTAGTGTCATACTTGAACCGTGTCTGTTGTAAAATAAGGTTTATAGAGAGGTACTCAAAGAGGGAAGAAGCTTAGAAGATCACTTCCGCAATCCCACCTTCCTAGTCAGGAGGGTAAACTGTCTACTCCTCCGACTCCAGAGTGGATCCCAGTGTCTCGGTTCTGGCCTCACCTTAAGAAGAAAGGACTGACCACCAAACCACTAAACCCCCGGCGTAAGACAGGAGAATGGCTCCTCCGACCTTAAATTTAGTTTATTTTTCCTCAGGTCGTCTCCAGTGTCCCTGGGGACCCGGACTGGGACACCCTCTTCAGGTACTAAATAGTAGTAAACCCTCGAGGGATGGGACCAGGTCTTCCTGTATCCTGTAGGACTCGGAAAAAGAGGAGGAGGAGACTACGTCAGTCTTTTAGTTCTCCCAGGAAAAGAGGAGGAATCGGGGTCGGACCGGAGGAGAGTACCAGGAGAAGGACGGTGTCCCGTGGTAGACACCGCCCAAATTTAACAAGACTTACCACACCTTAACGTTCAGTTTTCCCAGGACATTAGTAAGACGACTACCGGACCCCGAGACACGAGACGGCGCAATATTTATTTTCATTACCCCATTTCCGACTTAACGTTAGTTCCGACGACCCTTGTGTGGCTTGTCCGTGCCCCGAATAAATTCCTTATATCTCCGTCTCATACGAGGGTTTCGATACATCAGTCTCGGTTAGTTATGGGTGAGCGAGAGAGTTTAGTCCCGGTGCCTCTAAAACTAATCCTCCTCCTCCCCGACCCCCCTATACCATCCTAGGGTTCGAGATTCTTCACAAGTCATAGGTAAACAAGACAGCACGTGCACAAAACTCGTGGATAAGACTCGTTCCCGAACTCTCTCGTCCGTCGTTTCCCTCCGATCCGAAAACATTTCTTCGGGTCTCTGAACCCGTCGCGTCCCATTCATTACACACTTTATTGAGTCAACTACTAATGTTACGTTACACTATTCGTGTCGTCACTTTCCTTCGTCACTCGTCCCCGGGGGTTGAGTCGAGGTCTCCCTCCCACCCGCCGAAGAGCTTCCTCCTCCGTAGACTTAACAAGAAGATCAGTCGATGACGACGCATTGTTTGTGGGGGTTCGAATTGTGTATTTCGTCAAAAGTCAAGCATGAATGTACTTGACCACCAAATCCGACTCGAATCCGTCCGACAGGACGACGACGACAACCGTCCGGAGGACGCCCAACAGAGTGCAAGTGCACCAGTCGACCGTCCAAACGAGCGTCGACCCACTTGGGTCCACCTAAGAGAGCGTCCAGACCAACAATCGTCGTCCGATCGGACCCGAAGAAGGGTACCGTCAAAGTCCCAAAAGTCCTCGTCGTTTTCTTTCGTTCTGGTACCAAGTGTCTGTGAAAAGTTCAGGGACGGACACAGTAGAAACCGTAGCGGGCAAACCGGTCTCTTTTAGTACGTCGGTAGAGACTAAGTTCCCCTCCTCTTTATCTGAGTAGAGAACTGCCCACCTCCCTTCTAGAGGTGACAGTGCAATATGACCACTTCGCCAATCCTCCTCCTGGTAATTGTCTAACCAAATCAACGTCGACTCAAGATTTCTAATCCGAGTGTATTTCGTCACTCTTTTTGTTGACTCCCTCTCTTTACCACACTTGTTCTCGTGTCTCAATATGAAGTTTCCGTCCCCCTGTCCCTCCGTCGCTACGTTGACTTCCGTGCCCGTCTTGTGTTCTACAAGCGCCAGTACCAGACTGGTGGTCTACGGTATCTTAGGTCCAACCGCGACAAGACCATCTACGACACTTCACGCCACCCCACTCTCAACCCCCACGTTCACTTGGGGAACGAGAATCCTATCCTCTGATAAGGGACCAAGGAAGACGAAGACCCAGGGGTAGAGAGGTTCGTGGAACCCGTGGACGACATAGAGTCGTGGGGGAAGACACTTAACCTGGTCCCTCAGAGTGAGAGAACCCCCGGAGACAAAATTAGAATACAGTCGGGCATAAATACTTCGTCCACAATAACGTTTTTCACGATCCGATGGTTCTCCCTCAGTCTCCTCTATTATCAGCAGGGACCAAGTCTTCTTAGAGTACTGGATCGTTTTCTTTATTCTTCATACCTGTCCACTAGAATCTCTCAGTACCCTCCCCACCTTTGGACCGCCTCCCCAAGTCTCGAGTCTCCTCCCCTCCCGTAGACCCCGTCCCAAGAATCTCCCTAGTCAAACCGACCCAAAATATTCCACCTATTACAGACGCACACCTTCTTCTCTAATCGTGTCGCCAGGGGTTGGAAAAACCGTGGCCCGTGAGCAAAAGAACCGTTGTCTAAAAGGCACGTGGTCCCAGCCCCCCTAGCAAAGCCCTACTAAGTTCATATAATATAAATAACACGAGAAATAAAGATGACAATAATGTAGTCGAGATACAGTCTAATAGTCCGTAATCTAGAGTCTCCAGTCCCTGGGAACATGATCCCGTCGAGTCAGTCCTCCGCAGTACCTGTTTCTGACCCTCCAACCCGACACCGAACCTCGTGTCTCCGTTACCCAAATCAAGTCACAGACCGGGACCTTACTTAGGTAGTGTACTTCTATAAGGAACGACAGGTTGGAGAGGGTAGAACGACGTTTAGTGCCGACCGTAGGGATCGTCCATTCAGACCAGATAAGTAGACAAGCCAACGACCCAAAATTCCATAGTAAAAGGGGGGATTGGGTGTCGTGACGTGTCGTGCTACGAGAGGGAGAGTAGTGTAAAACACTGGACAGACCAACCTTAGGTCGTCACCGTGAGTGCCACCCCACCCCCAACTTCACTTCCACGACCCCCAACCGTTCAGTTTGGGTCGTTGTCTATTCCTTGGTAGGACCATTGTCGAAGGTCTCCTCGATTCCCTCGGGACCTCAATCCTCCCTATAGATATGGGAGAGGGGAACACGTTTTAGGGAAAATCCTCAGTCCTTCCAAGGTGCAGACGGAGACATCTAGACACAGAGGGGTGATGGTGGGGCGGGACGACACTTAGGAACAGAGACAGATTGGGGGTTGGGGGGGGGGGTGGGTATTAGGTACTTATCGTGTCCTAACACTTCGACACACAGAAGTCCGTTTAACGATGTAAAGAGACCAGAAGCACTAGGGTCAGTCATGTTACCTACTGACCTAGTAACTAGTGGTAGGGAAACGTGAGAAAAGGACAACACTAAAAAGATACTGAGGTTGAGTATCGGTCATCCTTGGCCTGTCTTCCCAGAACTTCTGAAAGGTTCACTTCGTTCTTCACAACAGAGACACTGGAGACGGAAGAAAAAAGATATAAACTAGGACACAGTAGGAGGTAACGAGAGTTTCGTTGGGCTAAGAGGAACAGAACGGTCACTGTTCTCTCTTCTCCCTTCTCTTCCGTCCGATCACTGCCCTTCACACGGATCCGACTTACGACGAGACCGAGAAGGGTCGTGAAACAGAGGGAATTTAAGAGCGTCACTAGTGTTTCCTAACGGAGAGACTAAGGATAAAATAAAAAGAACGGAGGTAGTACAACGGACGTCTAGACTCAAGGGGGGGTCCCTAGTTTCGACACGGGGGACACCACTTTCACGTCAGAAAAGGTGACCCGGTGGTCCCTGCGGGGTATTAAGGGTAAAGGGTATATTCCGGTCCCTTCGTATCTATGATCTATTTGAATTGAACACCTTCCAGTGGGTCATTTGATAGCCTTCCTCGTTCCACCAGAATGTAAGTGAGTGACATTCTGTCTTTTACGAGGGACAAGGAGTGAAAGGTAGAATTTTTGTCTCCCACGTGGTGAATTGGGAACATTTATTAATATATACTACCCTACACGTCTACCTCGTAGAATGGGTCCTCCTACGGAAGGGACCATGAAGACAGAGAGGGATTTGGGGGGTGTGGGGTACACCTGAACTAGAGAGTCAGAAAGTTGATTTACACGTTTAAGGAAAAGAGTCGGGATGAGGTCTCTTGTGACCCAAACCTTAGTCTTTTGGTCTCGAACTTAAGTGTGAGGTGGTGAATGGATTTACCTTCTAGAACACCTTCAGGTTAGTGGAAGAACCCAGAGTTTATAGAGTCTATTTTTTTCCCCCCCCCGTCATATGATGGATGACATAGGTACACCCAAAGGGTACCCCCGACGGTTCCGTCACTTCGTTTCGGGGAGCGAATCGCGGACCGTGCATCCGTAACCACTTACAGGGACAGGAGTCCTAGGTACACGTCACAACACTTCACCCTCTCCTTTCGTCCCTCTTTGTATGTAACTGACACTTAAAGAAGAAAACAGAATTCTTTGTTTTCTTTATCGTTTGTGTTTCTTTGATTCCCACGTATTGCTTTCGATTTACTGTTCTTTGTCCGCTTTTCTACGTCGTTCCTCCCTCCTTTTACCAAGTCCTCTCTTATTGGTCCCCATTACTCTTAGTCAAGGTAGTTCGGAGACAGATAAAAGTTTAGATTAGACTTTGCTATACGAAAAGAGGGAACGGTTATAGAGAATTAAGAAGACAAGGGGAGGGAATAAATTGGCCCATATTGATACAATAAATGGAGGTGGCTCACCGACCCCTTTTGTCAAAACTCATTTTCCGCATCAAGGGTCTCCTCCACCCCACCCGTCTAACCTCCGTCTCCGTCTCTACCCGCGACTGTCTGCCCCCGACCTTCCCTCCTCCTGGCCCGAAGGGGCCCCTGAGAGAAGACGTGACGACGAAGTCCCGGTCCGACTCAGAGTCGGGGACGGTAGAGAGATGGAAGATAGGGACGGTTCCCTGGAGAGTTTGGATCGCGTCCTCGCTACGGTAGGACGTCCGCAAATTGGAGTGGACTGTAGTCCTAGAGTAGCTGGTTGCTTCACGGGTCGAATCTGTGAGTCGGGCGACCGGGGTATTTATTTACCCCTCGCAATTGGGCGGAGAGTACGTGCAGGGGCACCGTACGACACGCATGAGCGAAGACCGCAACCCCATCAAAGACGACTAAAAGGGAAAGGACGAGAGGAACTACTGAACTCCCGTCCTTTGAATACACGTGGTTCACCATGTAAATACGTTGTTCATAAATACCTTGGGGACGACGTTCGATTTGTGACTCCTACCGTCAATACCTCTGTCTGTGTCAGGAGACGACACTTACCTACGCACCTACTTACTTACTTACCTTCGTTCTCCTTCACCACCACGACGACGACGAATCACCCTTGGCTCCTTTTAGGTCTGATCTTCCGTCCCAGACACCTCCGTCGTGTACGTAGCAAAGCAGTCAGAGAGGTGTTTCGGAGCGTGCCACGGCCCGTGCAGAATCTGTCAGTCATTTATTAATACCACTCCGTGTCACAACTCACTCCCCTTAGCACCAACGTAAACGAAAGTTCGGATCGGTGTCCTGAAGTGTCTAAAGATTCGTGTAACGATCCATACTGGAATAAAAGAGAGTTAAGATGTAATCTATACTACATTTATCCTGTGTAGTACTGATGGGGGGGGGGTGTGTGTGTGTGTGATGTTTATTTCTTTTAGTATCTTTGAAACACTAAACAGGACTCTATTTGACCGGTCAACCACGTTAATGGTGTGTTTGGACCCCAAAGTTGAGGTTTAAGTCACAAGGAAAGTGATGGGTCCGACACACTAATAACTATTTCATTTTTTATGACCTTATATAGGTAGGTAGGTTGGTGGGTGTATACATAGGTAGTATGTAGGCAGATAAATGGGTAGGCACGAAGGTAGGTAAGTAGGTAGGGAAAATTAAATATCGTAAACTTCTCGAAGTAATCGGAGATTTGATCCTGAATGAGACTAACGTACTTCCACAAGGTTCACCCTAGGTTGTGAAAAATAAGACGACCCTCTATGGGTCTCCAAATGGCAGTCAAGTCAAGTCAGCGAGTCAGCACAGGCTGGGAAACACTGGGGTACTTAGCGTCGTGCGGTCCGGAGGGGACAGGTAGTGGTTGAGGGCCTCAAGTGGGTCTGAGTGCAGGTAGGTCAGCCACTACCGTAGGTCGGTAGAGTAGCAGACAGCAAGGGAAGAGGAGGACGGGGGTTAGGGAGGGTCGTAGTCTCAGAAAAGGTTACTCAGTTGAGAAGCGTACTCCACCGGTTTCATGACCTCAAAGTCCAAATCTTAGTCAGAAAGGTTACTTGTGGGTCCTGACTAGAGGAAATCCTACCTGACCAACCTAAAGGAACGTCAGGTTCCCTGAGAGTTCTCGGAAAAGGTTGTGGTGTCAAGTTTTCGTAGTTAAGAAGCCACGAGTCGAAAGAAGTATCAGGTTGAGAGTGTAGGTATGTACTGGTGACCTTTTTGGTATCGGAATTGATCTACCTGGAAACAACCGTTTCATTATAGAGACNAGGGAAAATTAAATATCGTAAACTTCTCGAAGTAATCGGAGATTTGATCCTGAATGAGACTAACGTACTTCCACAAGGTTCACCCTAGGTTGTGAAAAATAAGACGACCCTCTACGGGTCTCCAAATGGCAGTCAAGTCAAGTCAGCGAGTCAGCACAGGCTGGGAAACACTGGGGTACTTAGCGTCGTGCGGTCCGGAGGGGACAGGTAGTGGTTGAGGGCCTCAAGTGGGTCTGAGTGCAGGTAGGTCAGCCACTACCGTAGGTCGGTAGAGTAGCAGACAGCAAGGGAAGAGGAGGACGGGGGTTAGGGAGGGTCGTAGTCTCAGAAAAGGTTACTCAGTTGAGAAGCGTACTCCACCGGTTTCATGACCTCAAAGTCCAAATCTTAGTCAGAAAGGTTACTTGTGGGTCCTGACTAGAGGAAATCCTACCTGACCAACCTAAAGGAACGTCAGGTTCCCTGAGATTTCTCGGAAAAGGTTGTGGTGTCAAGTTTTCGTAGTTAAGAAGCCACGAGTCGAAAGAAGTATCAGGTTGAGAGTGTAGGTATGTACTGGTGACCTTTTTGGTATCGGAATTGATCTACCTGGAAACAACCGTTTCATTATAGAGACTAAAAGTTATACGATAGATCCAACCAGTATCGAAAGGAAGGTTCCTCACAGAAAATTAAATTACCGACGTCAGTGGCAGACGTCACTAAAACCTCGGGGTTTTTTATTTCAGACTGAGACAAAGATGACAAAGGGGTAGATAAAGGGTACTTCACTACCCTGGTCTACGGTACTAGAAGCAAAAGAGTTACAACTCGAAATTCGGTTGAAAAAGTGTGAGGAGAAAGTAAAAGTAGTTCTCCAAGAAATCAAGGAGAAGTGAAAGACGGTATTCCCACCACAGTAGACGTATAGACTCCAATAACTATAAAGAGGGCCGTTAGAACTAAGGTCGAACACGAAGAAGGTCNCGTATATTCAATTTATTCGTCCCACTGTTATATGTCGGAACTGCATGAGGAAAAGGATAAACCTTGGTCAGACAACAAGGTACACGTCAAGATTAACAACGAAGGACTGGACGTATATCCAAAGAGTTCTCCGTCCAGTCCATAAGACCATAAGGGTAGAGAAAGTCTTAAGAGGTGTCAAATAACACTAGGTGTGTCAGTTTCCGAAACCGTATCAGTTATTTCGTCTTTATCTACAAAAAGACCTTGAGAGAACGAAAAAGGTACTAGGTCACCTATAACCGTCAAACTAGAGACCAAGGAGACGGAAAAGATTTTGGTCGAACTTGTAGACCTTCAAGTGTCAAGTGTACAAGGACTTCGGACCGAACCTCTTAAAACTCGTAATGAAATGATCACATACTCTACTCACGTTAACACACCATCAAACTCGTAAGAAACCGTAACGGAAAGAAATCTTAACGTTACTTTTGACTGGAAAAGGTCAGGACACCGATGACGACTCAAAAGGTTTAAACGACCGTATAACTCACGTCGTAAAAGTGTCGTAGTTTAAAGTCCTTAACTTTATCGAGTTGACCTTAAGGTAGTGGAGGTGATCGAAACAAGCATCACTACGAAAGATTCCGGGTGAACTGCAGTGTAAGGTCCTACAGACCGAGATCCACTCACTAGTGTGGTAACCTAATAGACCCAGTACTTCAAGAAAAAACACATCAAGAGGACACATAAGAACGGTGGAGAAGAATTATAGAAGACGACGACAATCCAGGTCTGGTAAAGACTGGAAATAGCTCGGGTAGAAACGTACTTTACAAGGGAACCATAGAGATTAACAGAACTTCTCTAGAGATCAGAAACGGTAAGACAACAAAAGGAGATAAAGAAACGTAACTAACGACTCCTTCCGAAAGAATAGAGAGGAACGATAAGAAACCTTGAGACGTAAGTCTACGAATATAGAAAGGAAAAGAGGAAACGAAAAGTGGAGAGGAGAAAAGTGTCGATAAACATTCCGGAGGAGTCTGTCGGTAAAACGAAAAAACGTAAAGAAAAGGTACCCCTACCAGAACTAGGGACAGAGGACATGTTACAGTGCTTGGAGGCAAGTAGCAAGTAGTCCGTGAGACAGATAGTCTAGATCGGGGAATTGAGATAAAGAGTGAAGGTGACATATTAGTATTCCCTAAACTAAATCCAGTATGGACTTACCAGATCACCAAAAGGGATGAAAGAAGTTAAATTCACTTAAACCGTTATTCCTCAAGTACTAGACTCGGTGTCAGTCGAGGTCCAGAACGAAAACGGTTTCTCGAGGAGGTAGAAACCGACGTCTCCTATCTTACCTAGACTATCACTGGGGGAAAAGTGAGAGGAGAGGCGTCTACGACACAGTCAGACAGACACAGACGAGACGCACTACTCTAAGATGTACGAGATGCCCGTAGGAGGGGCGCGCACACGTCGGAAGGGTGGAGGAACAGAGACAGAGGAGACAGACTTTAGGGGGGACAAGGAACCCGTAGTCAACTTTAAAACAGGTAGGACACTCTGAGGAGAGACTTATGAAAGATCTAAGTCGGTCTTCAGTATAGGAGACGAGATTCGAAGGACGAAACTAAATATCGATGAGTATCCTACGAAAAAGACAAGGAACCTGACTCGAGGACTCTTATCTGTAGGAGTTACGGTCTAGAGTCTTTTCCAACCAACTGATTTACTTAAAATTTCGCTCGTACATAAACGTAGACGATGTCTCCATTATATATAAGGTACATCTTTCGCATCTCTTTTTACTTAGTATTGTACTAATTTTAGTGGAGACTAGGGGGGTCAGAACTACAAGGTCACATGAAGAAAGGTCGACATATATGTATATGAATACGGACTTGTCTTAGAATTCTAACACGTAAAAGATACATTTGAAGGAGACGGAAAGGTACTCTTACATTCGGGGAACTTTCAATTTTCCAGATAGAAAGAGAAGTAAACGTAAGAAATCCCACGAATTTGAACTCGGTCTACAACTTATTTAAAGATATGTCATCAATACACCCTTAATTCGTCAGTAACTGTAGGACTCAACGGTAAAGGAGAGAGACAGAAGACCCTTACAGGTAGACTTAAGTCTATACCCCGTCGAGTCAAGTCGAGTGGTTTCTGAATTTCTTGGAAGAAGAAATATAAACCGGTGACACAATCAGTGTCCCTGTGAGTACATCGACAACACACAGGAACATGGTTTCAGGTCGTTCTCTTCACTCGACATATTTGTCTAGTAAAATTGTATCTATTTATGGTACAATTCTAAGATATCGTCATATATACTTCATTACACATTCTCTTTACAATGACGTCTTACGAGTGACTCCTAGTTCTAATTGCAATTTTCGAACAAATAAACATAGTAGAGTAAATTAAGAGTGTTGTTGGGATACTTCGTCCATGATTAACTACAATAAGTCTAAACTATCAACTTCGAACTTCTTCGATATTTCGAAGAGGTTTCAGTATGTTGAACTTGTGCCCCGTTGACCTTAAGTTTTAGTTCGTCAACCAGAGGTCAGACACTAGAACACGTCGTACGTTATAAAGGAGAAATACCTTCGTGTTTCTCCCACAAGGTACCCCCAGTTCCTTCAGAAGGACTCACTGCCTACCCCAAGTCATCCTGTCCGATAGCGTTTGAGACTTTTTCGTCGGGTTTCTACGTCTTAATCCTTTATTGTAACACATACACCTCCTAGTGTATTTTTAAACTACTCTAAATTGTATCTTTCCACACTTTATTCCATTCCGTCTCCTCTTTACGTCTACTGGCCGACCACTTTAATCAAAAGAAGGACTACCCTTAGTTCTCGGTAACTTACAAAAAACCGTTTCTTTACCGTCCTCGTGTAAATGTTTAATCCGTATATTAGAACCAACGGTGAACGTCCTACCGACCTCCTTCCTTCGGACCCCCGTCCCTATGGTCAACCCCGACGATCCCTTCAGAGGAAAACGGGAACCCTAGGTGAGAGGCACGAAAGGGAGGGACGACACATGGAACCTCTCGGGTGGACATACCTCGTGGGAACTCTTAGACACACTCCAACCGGGTATAAATCCGTGAACGTCTAATTGAAATCTTCCGTTCACTGGAGCCACGACTCAGTACTGGAGGTACGACCCAGTACGGAACAGTCGTCAACCCAATAAAAGGACCTAATACGATGCACTTCCAGTGTCGTCGACGGACCGTCGGGGAAGGATGTCGACACCGAGAAAATCCCACAATATTGGGTGGGAGGAAAACGGGGGAGACCGGATCCTACCATTGTTACGAAACGAAAACGGTTGAGACCCCTCGAAGTAGTAACAAACTGGAAGTTGGACGGACACTGCTAATTAAACAGTTGAACTGACCCGATTCCCTAAAGGTGTCTCGACCGTTTTGTAATGAAGACTCGAACAGAGACTCCCACAAAGACCCTCTCTAATCGTAAATTTATCAACCTGATTCATTCCCTCTTTCGGAAACACTCACGTCCACCCGGAGTAGATCAGGGGTAGGACCGACTTATCTTAGTTTTCTACCCCCTTCCGGACCAAACACGAGACGAACTCGGTCCTGCAGGCAGAAGAGGACGGGAGACTGCAATGACAGAACCAAGAGTCCGGAAATCGAGTCTGACCATGAATGTGCAAACTGAGAGGACCCAGAAGTCGACCTTATACCACGTGACACCCCGAAGAATCGGAAGTAGTAGTGCACTCGGTCGGGAAGTGTTAGTCAGAGAAAGATGTACAAACAAATACAAGACAGCGAAGACAAAGAGACTCTTGCGATCACAACACAATCAGCGATTCAACACAGACTGAGACACTGGAGGACCTGAGATCGGGCGGTCCGAGGAGACAAGTGCCTTAAGAGGTCCGTTCTTACGACCTCACCCACCGGTAAAGGGAAGAGGTCCTCTAGAAGGGCTGGGTCCCTAGTTTGGGGTCCAGAGGACGTAAGTATCCGTCCAAGAAATGACTGACTCCGTGGTCCCTTCGGGTCTTGTGAAGGTGTTGGAAACATTTACTAGTGTAATAATTTGTGTAGAGCTAGTCGAATACACAGAAGAGAAAAGCCTACTCTGGGACTGACCGGGTCTCGGTGAACTTCGTCAGGTGTCCTCTCTACTATTTCCAACCGTTCTTCCGTCGGTGGCATCTCCACTGTCACATTTCTGACTGTGACATCTCTACTGTCACTCCCGACACATAAACTCCAGACGAAGGGTTCAGGTACGTCGTCCTGAATGACGTATCTCCACTGACGGATACCTCCGACCTTGTCGATTAACGTCCCCACGCACTTCAGTCACAGGGATGGAAGGGGTCGAGGGAGACGGATCCGTCACTCAAGTAGGGTGTATTACAGACCGGGGGGGTTAGTGGCGGGGGGGGTGGTGAGGCGAGGGGTCACTCCGTCTCTGGTAAACGTTTGAGTAGTCTTCGCGAGAGACCGGAAGACGCTTATTAGACGGTCTCCCAGTCGACTACGACACCTTAGACTTCCTGGCCAATCAATCGGTGAACCCTCTACAATGGTTCTACCGACCACTAGTCTTCTCGACGAATAAAAGTATTACTGGAAGTCCTTAATTTATTTTTATGTTACTCACGGTATCTAATCCTTCTTGTTCGGTTAATTTTGGTGTTGTGCGGAAGCCCTGAAAAAATAAAGAAAAGGTCCTCCGACTTTCCGTAGACACCGACGACTCTACGCTATCTCTAGAAGGGTCTTAGTGACTACTTCCGACTAGGAGAGCTTACCGAAATCACCCACCATCTCCCCTAAACTCGGACAACTTATAAAGTGCTCAACGTCGGGTACACCCCTCTTGTCACTTTCCACTTCTCCGTTAGGGACCCAAAGAAATACTAAGGTTATATTTTGATTCGAGTAACCCGAACCTCCCTCCGTCCGTAACCTCAGTCAGATGTCGGCCTTCCGTACCACGTGGTAAGAGGATGAAATTATAGACGACAAAGTAAAATATAAGTAGTACAGTCGTATTAGACGGAAATACCCTTAGCAGAACCAAGGGCTGGTTTACGCAAATCAGGGGGAAAACGAAATTCAAACTAACATTATACAGAACTTCTGAAGTTACTTTACAAATATACCTCCCTCGTCCCCTTCTCCTCTCCCTTTTACGTTAACCTTTTAGTTAGTCGTCCCTTAAAGTTCTTGGTCGAAGCACGTGCGATGACAAAGAAACTGGGCAAAAATTACCTGTGTCCTGATCGAGAGTCTAGTTCAGGTGAGTCGCCTAAGGGATGACGTACGATTTCTGATATGGGACAACGATCTGTAAGTTACGGGAATTGACACAGACTTGGTGTAAGGGTCGGACTGTGAGAAGACGGACGGAGGAACACGTAAACCGAAGTAACGGGACTCTGTAGTCGGTGGATCGGGTAGAGGGACGGAGAAGGACAGGAAGTTCCTGATGGTTCTATGGGTAGGAGACGTTGCGAGGACAGTGATGTAAAACTTCTATAAGAACCATAGTTTCGATCCTCTCAGGGTAGGGTGCTAGTTCAAGGGTTACCTGGAAATGAAAGAAAAATTAAAGGAACACTCTGACTTGTGCTGGAAGTAGTAGAATAATACCTATACACATACTCACACACATATACATACACACAAGTAGTAGTCGTTAGACTAAAAATAACTCGAGAATATATACGAGTTCATGAACTTTTATACTGTCCTTATTCTGTATGTTCCAAGGTCCGTAGGACCTCTCTATTCATAATTTACGTACAACTTCTTTTGTGTACCTTATTTAAAGATTATCACTATTCAAGGTACCTTTCACAAACATTTCCACTATCTCACCTCTCACCTACATATACCTAGAAAAAATTTTGTAACTTCATATCAACTAAATGACACATCACAATCAAGCTCCAGATGTCGTATCGCTAAGTCAAAATATGTGCATAAAAGTCTAAGAAAAGGGAATACCCTTATGGTCTGGTGGATTGGAGGGAGAACTCTTTAGACATACGTCCAGTCCTTCGTTGTCAATCTTGACCTGTACCTTGTTGTCTGACCAAGGTTTATCCTTCTCCTCATGCAGTTCCGACATATAACAGTGGGACTAATAAATTGAATATATGTCTCATGTAGTACTCTTTGCGACCTGACCTTCTTTATGTTCGACCTTAGTTCTAACGACCCTCTTTATAGTTATTGGAGTCTATACGTCTACTGTGGTGGGAATACCGTCTTTCATTTCTCCTCGATTTTTCGGAGAACTACTTTCACTTTCTCCTCTCACTTTTTCAACCGAATTTCGAGTTGTAAGTCTTTTGCTTCTAGTACCGTAGACCAGGGTAGTGAAGTACCCTTTATCTACCCCTTTGTCATCTTTGTCTCAGTCTGAAATAAAAAAACCCGAGGTTTTAGTGACGTCTACTACTGACGTCGGTACTTTAATTTTCTGCGAATGAGGAACCTTCTTTTCAATACTGGTTGGATCTATCATATAATTTTTCGTCTCTGTAATGAAACGGCTGATTCCAGGCAGATCAGTTCCGATACCAAAAACGTCACCAGTACATACCTACACTCTCAACCTGACACTTCTTCCGACTCGTGACTTCTTAACTACGAAAACTTGACACCACAACCTCTTCTGAGAACTCTCAGGGAACTTGACGTTCCTTTAGGTTGGTCAGGTAAAACTTCCTCTAGTTGGGACCCTAAAGAAACCTCCCTTACTACGAGTTCGACTTTGAGGTCATGGAACCGGTGGAGTACGCTTCTCAACTGAGTAACCTTTTCTGACACTACGACCCTCCCTAACCCCCGTCCTCCTCTTCCCCTGCTGTCTCCTACTCT